>JAYXSF010000053.1:0-71217 GCA_037356135.1 Talaromyces sp. F31 | reverse complement strand
CAAGTTGACCAGAGAGCTTAGGGTTGGCTACTTACTGATTGAGTACATCGAAGCAAGAGAAGGGAAAATGCTGTCGTCTACATGGGAGTTAAAGCGCCATGATCCAAAGCTGCGAGCCAATCTTTTCCGTGACCTGAGTAGAATATTCTTGAGTTTGTCCAGGAAACCTCTTCAGAGAATCGGGTCTTTTATCGTCGATAACAATGGATTTATACACCTTCAAAACCGCCCTCTTTCGGTCGGTATTCAAGAACTGGAGAATGAACGCATCCCGGTGGATATGCCGCGAAATTTCACTTACTCCTCTGTGGATTCATTTGTTATGGATACTCTTGCATACCATGATAGCCGGCTCTGCAATCAACACAACGCTATAAATGATCTTGACGACTTCATTTATCAAGCCTCATCTCTGACGGGAATGCGAGCAATATTACCGTCGCTTTTCCGTCGCGATTTCCGCCGAGGACCATTTGTCTTGACGTTGACAGATCTACATCAAAGCAATATACTCGTTGATGAGAATTGGAACATAATCAAACTTATAGATCATGAGTGGACTTGCTCTCTCCCTATAGAGATGGTTCATCCCCCATATTGGCTCACTGCCACTTCTGTGGATGAGATCGAGCCTCAAGAATACGAGAAGAGTCGATCAGAGTTCATGAATATTCTGACCGAGCAAGAACAGCAAGATCACTGTGACGATGATTCTCCTTTGGACTTCAAGCTATCAGAGACAATGAATACAGCGTGGGACCGTGGCGCTTTCTGGTATAGCCTTGCTCTATCGAGCCCTACTGGGATATTCCATATTTTCTACAAACATATCAGACCAAGGTTCGATGAGACATCCCTCGAGGATGATCCATTCCTCGAAGTTATGCAATGGTACTGGACGCAGAAGATCGGACATATAGCAAGGAAAAAAATTAAGGACAAAAGTTCGTACGACAATCAACTCAAAACCGAATTCAATGCTGATGATGTGCATTAATGTTTGGATTCTTCATCGGCGTCCCTAGCGCCTTTTTCTATCGCTGCCTCCAATGCGCGCCTCGCTCTCTCGTTTTTGTTTTCATCTCTTTTCCTCTGAGCGGCTTTCCCTGAGGAGCTTAGCCGGTCGAGATTTTTCACCTGCCCTCCTACACCAATTGTTGCTTCGCCTACTGTGGCCTCTTCCGGGGCTTCACTTTGGGATTTGTCGGCCATATTGGGCTGGTTAGATGTGTCTAGATGTTTGAGTTAGTTCATACCACGAGAGCAGTGCCATGTATGACAGACCTACTGTTGCAAGTTGTTTGATCTGGTTCTTTGGTCCAAATCAGTGGTAGATTCGAATGAGAAAAACCTTTGAAAGTTTGGCGCTGCGCTACCATGACCAGGCCACTTTCCGCGAGTTGCGGCTCTTTATATGCAAAACATCACATGATCCTATCTTGAAATTGCCCAAACATGCTTCAAATGCTATGTAACATGGATAGATTCATGCAGAATGTATATCAACCCAACATATCCGCCAGCGATAATTTGCATTCTATGCCGACTACCCATCATCAATCAGGCACGATGGTTACATCTTGTTGGTGCCTAACAGTATACACTGATTAGGATCGCAACATGTGACATCATATATTAGGTAAGAGACTGCCCCGCAACCTCTCCATTACGCGCAGCATAATGAGAAATTTGTCAAGAACCAAATCACGTCTAGCCAGCTTCAACAAATTCATTTGGTTCCATTTCAAGAAATCTATGAATCACTAGTGACATCTCTATCACAGCAAATATGGTCAAGAATATCTTTCAAGCACAAGTACAAGCCTCCTCATTTTAAATCATCACGACAGCTTGCCAACCGAGGGGACAAGGACACTGAATCAAAACTTAGTGTTTGACTACGATGTCGAACAATGTCAGTTAACACGCATCTTTAATTTAAATGATACTAACATTATACAAAGCAAGACAGTAGCTCTGCATCAACAGCAGACACAAATCCGACATCGGAATGGATACCAGCGCAATCTCACGACAGAACAATCAGATGCAAAGGAGTATACGTTCAAGCATATCATAAGGATACCAAAACTCGAATCTGGCAGTGGGATAAACGAGATGAATGGAAGAGTTTCTTGGTTCCAAAGGATCATGTCATCGAGCTGTTTCATGGCAATGTTGAGGATGTTGTTGAGTAGTCAACGGCCGGGGGTGGTTGCAAATCCAACTCCTTGATTATAGATATCGCGGATTTTCGACTGACTCGAAACACAATTGAGATGTCGTTGTCTAGCTTGTTGGTGATCATGGCGGAAATGACATCGGATCGCTCCTCGTTCCTAAGCTTTGCTACTGAAAGCTCTACGCTGCTTTCAACTCCTTCCGCAAGGAGATCTGCAAGACGCGGTAGTCGCTCGATAAGTGCTCGGCCCATTGCAATTTGAACTGTCATAGTATAAAAACATTAGTCTCATAAATTGTAACTGGATATGGCATCTCACAATCTCCAATATTTTCCAACTCTGGCATTGCCACTATCTGTCCTTTGTATTCGGTAAGCGGGACATTTTGCTCCATGCACAATCTCTCCGCCCGCTGTCTGAGCTGAATGGGATGATGAACAAGTTTCCACCAACTCTCCAAATAGTTCATAGTTGATTCATGTTCCACCGCCCTGAGATCGGTCGGTCTGTGGAGAAAACAGAACAAGACAAAGACTGACGAGTCAAATGCCGAAATTCTTAATAGAAGTTGCTGTGATTTGAATTTCCGATCTTCTTCTCGGATGCTGCCATCGTTTCGTAGTTTGCAGCACCTACGGAAACGAAGAAGTTGGGAATCAGACGGAACTCGATTTGAATCATTTAGATATCCCTCTCGCTCCGCTTCCAGTTCTTTTCCGGGCGACCCTTCAAGAAAAAGGTCCTTACGATTCTTGTCAATAGCTGAAGAGGAGTTCATTGAAAGTAGTAATGTTGCGGAAATGGTGAAGTTGGCGGAGTTGGCAAAAAAGTTGGTGAAGTTGGCAAAGTTGGCGGAGTTGGCAGAAAAGTTGGTGAAATTGGCAGAGTTGGTAAAGTTGGCAGAAAAGTTGGTGAAGTTGGCAGAGTTGGTAAAGTTGGCAGAAAAGTTGGTGAAGTTGGCAGAGTTGGTAAAGTTGGCAGAAAGTTGGTGAAGTTGGCAAAGTTGGCGGAGTTGGCAGAAAAGTTGGTGAAATTGGCAGAGTTGGCAAAGTTGGTCGAAAAGTTGGTGAAGTTGGCAGAGTTGGCAGAGTTGGCAAAGTTGGAAAAGTTGGCAGAGTTGGCAGAGTTGGTAGACCCACAGCTTATGCACTTATGCATGAGACTGAACTGGGGGTATTTTAAACCAGAGAAGTCAACTACTACTTACATTAGTAGACTTTTGACAAAAAGATAGCCAATGGAGTTCATTTAAACTAAGCTGACGCTAAATTAAGACACGAACCGAGTGTAGTACTCATTCGTATACTCGCGAATTTTGTCGCCTGATTGTCCGGAAAATCATGAAGATCATTCATAGTAGTATATTGGCTATAAAATGCCAGCCTTGTCTCCGCTCACCGCAGTTCGATATGCTCAGTCACTCACCGACTTCAAACGAGGCTTACTTCTGCCCCAGACAATGGGCAGAGGAGCATGTGACATTACTGGAGTAAAGAAGCCTGACCAGCCGAAGCCCCCCAAACGTGACACTATTTCAATATGGACCGCCTAGATGACATGTTCGAAGCTGAAAGTGGATTTCTAAGGGCACTACTTTCGTTCTGGAGACGTATCGAAACATATTGCTGTATCGGTACCGTTGAAGAAATTCAACCACGCTTATCTACGCAACAGTCAGGCCCTGAGGATTGGTCAGGAGACAGATACGACTGGGGGAATGGACCGCATCCTGGGCGGCGGCAATCTATAGTATGACCCTTTAGATATATCGCTCCTTACTACGTGTCTAATTCAGATAACAGGATGATGAGTATATTTTAGAACCAAAACCGACCTACTCTGCGGCCTCCAGGTCTGATATATCAAGGCGATTGCGATTGAAAGCTCCCGCAACAGCACATTTGATATCCAGAGATGAAGAGAAGATGAGAGCATCAACCTTGGGCTCACAGCTCCCTGAGGTCTCAACCAGATTACCACAAATCAATTCTGCGGAATCCAATTCTGCCGGGCAATCATTTAATTCCGCCACAGTGGTATGTAGAGAAGGCAATCAAGAACAACAGATATGGGATGTTAAAAAACCCCAGGAATCGGTGAGTTCATTTCCCTAGCTACGCTCAGCACTGATTAAGAAATAGGATATCCTGATTACTTCTTTCTATCACCATTTTGGAACGTTCATGGTTGGATACAATCAACAGGGAGATCACCGTGAACGCCCTTGGCAAGAATTTGAAACATTGCCCGGTGCTCGCGAAGCTGTTGAGAATACACCTTATAAATTTGAGAAGCTTCAAGATGCAGCTTTACAGTCAAAAAGGATGGGGGGACTTACTGAACTATATTTTGTCTGATTACCAGGGTTGTCCTTGATGTATTTTTTGACTTAGTGATTCTTGTTCTAGTCATTCAATATTAGCAAATGAATTTATTATTCACATACTCTCATTCTCGACGGTTCAGTTCGCTAGGTGACTAAACTCCCAGCTGAGGCATAACGAAGCTCCCGTCGAATGGAAGGAACAACTTTTTCTAGAAGGAAATATCGTTACCCAAACGGAAGCATATCGGATGATTGTAAGACTGCTAGACCGCTCATTTTTTTCTACCCCAAAATTATATAAATCTATTCTCGATTCCCCCGTCTGACGCAGCGCGGTGAACTATCATCCACGCACGGCTTATTACATAAGCATTTGGAGTTCGAAAGCCACTCCACTTCCCCCGCTAGACATGGAGGGCTACATCAACCCAGAAGATTTAAATATGGACCCAGTCATCAAATACACTCGATTAGCTCGAGAGATGCCTCCCGAGGAATTAGTCAGTGAGATGGAAAGACTTCTTACGAAGGAGCCCATGACTACTGAAGGTAGTCTTCAGTGGGTCCGACCGAAACTGGGTACGCCATTGTGGAAAGAGTTCGACGATTTCATGTCACACGGGACTATTGTACGCATCGAATGTGATCATGTTCGTAATCCAAAAACTAACTGGTGTAGCCAATGACCATCTATCAGTCGTTCCTGGGAGCCACCCGTGCCTCGAAGCGAATCCCCGCGCTAGCCCGTTGCGTCAACAGCTCACAGACTGCACTACAACCCTATTATCTATCGCCGAAGGTCTACACCAATGCTGTGGTTCTTGTTCGATCGATGCGATCTGGCGCTGGCCTTTGGGTGTATCCTGTCTCTCCTGAGACGCCCATTGAAGGTATTGGGGAAGTGACTCCCAAGTATATTGCCATTGAGTTACAATACGTCTATGTATTTCCTTTCAACACCAAAGTCGCGCTACCACTCCCATCTTCTCTACCTTTGCTTTTTCAAACAATTTCTGAGACAGATGCACGTATCTTTCTCGACTGTGACAAGGATGTTGTGCCGTTCATGAAATTTTTATCAGGTCTAAGATTGGCCTAGACCCTCCATGTACAGAGCGTACAACTTATCTATGGGACAATCACAGTTAGTTGAGAAAATCAGATAATGATATAATTTTTGGACTTACCTATGATGGTATCATAAGTTGCTTGGTATCCTTCGATACGTGTGGAGAAGTAATGCGCCGACTGGGCAATCGACGGACGAGCGCCCTCTTTTAGTGAATCAGCGGCTTTGTCGATTTCCTCGTAAGAAACTCGATTGAATGATGGTACTTGATAGGCAGTGGGAATAGGTAGTCCCGGAAGGTCTGAGCGTTCACTAAGGACATTCACCTTGTCTCCTTTGCCAATAGCACGCTTCAATTGGTCTCTATCAAGGCCTTTCGACTCGGCATATGCAGGGAGAGTTCCGAGGAATCGTTTCTCAGGCATCGATATTCTCATCGTAGTATCCACCGCAGGATACTCCCTACGGTATGCACTTGTAAGCGCTTGTATGCATAACAGATGGACCAAATGTCCAATGAAATCTTTGCGGCGAAGCACAGCGTGGAAGAGACGGGGTTCGCCAGTGGCACGGTGCTCCACAAGGAAGCTGATGATTGAGTCCGTCAAGTCGTAATCTCGAATAGTTTCAGCAGTGACTCCGCTCGCCTGTATGTCGCCTAGTAGTTGGTTGGCTGTGATCATGCGTGAGGAGTTTGTCCAGCCAAGAGGTGGCCCGAGGTGATCCAACAATTTATTAAGCAGCGTACGATTTTGTTCGATCTCTTCCTTGCTCAAAGTAAGGAGATCACCGCAAGCGGCGTCCAATTTGCCAGACTCCATGGCAGTCAATGTGATACGGACGGGAGAAAAGCGCTTGTGACTTCGGAAGTCTGGACCCGCTTTTGGAGTGCCGTCGTCAATCTTGGCACTAAATCATGTCTGACTTCAGAAGTCAGGACCCACCGCTGCAGATGATTTCAATGAGCTCGACACAAATTACTTAGAAGCTTCTTTGAAGACTACCCCTTCTTACTCCTTTGTTTCTAGTCACCATCAATTTGAATCTGCAAGTATAAAACATCCCTACCTCAGCCTTGTCGAACTAACACCCTTCTGCCTATCGACAGAAATGCGGCTGACTTACGTTAAAACCGGCCAACCTCAACAACACATCGAACCCAGACGACACATTGAACCTGAACAAACCATTGAACCTGAACAACCCATTGAACCTGAGCAACCACAATGCTGGAGGTCCGAAGACATTGATAAGGCCTATGAAAAAGGAAACACGAGCCTGATATCTCTTATTGAAGAGATTCGACCTTTCAATGATGAGTACATCTCCATCAAAACACTGCCAATTTCTCGTTCACGCCTCTCTCCAAAAGATTTCAAGATCGGGTTCAAGGCAACGGATCTGCGTGGGGATGAGAATCATGTCTCAGAGTTGATTAAGAAAGAAATCCATAGGCTCTTTCATAGAGTGCCGTTTTCTGCTTGGATACAAGAAGCCTTGGGTATGAATCCGACATCTGTTTATCATTATGCCTACATGTTGAACCAAATCAGCGGCAAGATCTGGTTATTCGTTCGCGATCATCCAGACCAAGTAGCGAAGTTCTGGAAGATTCATCAACAGGTAAAGAGCTTCTTCGACTGTCAAATCGGTACTAATAGGGTTATAGATGCGAAATCCATTTGCATACGTAATTACGTCGGCCTGTTCAGAATCTCCCCATCCTCCAGTTCTAGATATCACTACTATGAGAGCCATCACTGCGCCTCTTCGAGAACTTCTACACCAACCTGGTCCGTTGGAAGATGTTCTACGGTCTGTGAAGGATTTTCGGGTCGGTTTCACCGCCGCAGTCCTCCCCCCTCTGCGACATGTCGAGGGATCTACGTGATTACAACTACTTGAATTTCTGGATCGGCGCCTGGGTGTCTCGTTGACTTATCTCGAGGCTCACTTTGTTAGCGTCGATGTCGGAAAAATCGGCTTCGGGATTATTCCACGGAGTACTTCTCCTCTTTTTGGATCTTGCAGGATTTGTTTTTATAGTTTTCATATTGTGTTATAGTGCTAAATGATTCCGAACTTTCGAAACAAGCTAAACACATTAAGAGTTTCCTGCTATCTTCCTAGAATGTGAAGGAACAAATAAGTATACCAGCGTTACTGTTCTGTGGTAGAATTTTGGCCGTAGCGCCGAGTCTGCATCAAGATACTTTGCCGCCCAAATGCATTCCATCAAATGTAGAGCGTTTTTTCTTTTTCGAAATTCTACTTTTTTGCATATGATGGACTACGCTGTTTTGTGTTCCTTGCGAAGTTTGTGCAAAAAATGCTCGCATGCAACTCAGGGGTCAAGCGACTCAGCGGTGGCGTCACTGAAGACTACGCTTAGAATAATAGCGCGCATGATGCAGGCTCCTGGTCTAATAAAACATCCATGAAATGCAGTGGGTCTATTATGATTCGAAACCTAGGTGCAGATCTTTGCTCAGATAACTTTAGCTAGCTCTTGACCCTGGAGGGAGCTCCGAGTGAAGTGTTGGCCCTTAGATGTAAACTGCGTAATAATTGGTAGTTCTTAATATCTATTGAGCGTGCTGGCTGGGAAGACAAGCCGCTGGAGTTTGTTATTTTTCTTGTTTTGTAATGAAATGGGTCAAGGCATATCAGTAATCATCATTGACTATATGTGCATGACTCTGAAGCTGATTCGGAGACTGGTTCTAGACCAAGGAGGAGGCTTGCTAAAAGTGGATGCAAAAGCTGGATCTGGGTAAAACTATGGACAGAGTCAGCTTGGCAAACTGTGTACATACAAATAGTCTGCGGCCGGAAAAAGGACAAGGCTAGCCCACGTTCTTCAACGTAGGACAAGTCACAACATCAACCCCTCCCAGACCCTGACTGATTAGTCGGCCCACCACAATGGCCGGATCCCTAAATTCTAGCCAGTGGCCTTATTTGGTATAGCCGTTAAACGATTTCAATTACTCTATCTTACAGTATAACCCTGGCTGAGACATAAAGAAGCGCGCGCCCACGCATGTACGGTGCATAAAGTAAATCTGACCAATTCCAAAATGTCTATCAATCTCTGCAATCATGACGTCTTACCTCCAGACCGATGTAGGTACATGATCGTGTATTACATATATAGTTCTAACAAGACAAGCAGGACCCGTTGCTCACTACCAACAGAAAATCTTCAGCACATATCCATTCAGTTAATTCACTTGATGCCATCTTGAATCCCCGAGAGGATGGCGAACCGAGTCTCCCGGATATCAGCAACCTAGCCATGAAGCAGGCCAGACCCCAACCATACATTCAACATGTCGCAGAATCATCAGTTTTACCCTATTATCCACATGTCATCACACCCCGCTCGCCCTCTCTAGCCGACACCAGTATCGGCGAAAACAATAACTTTGGCACGGGTGTAGGATACGCCATGGTATCTCAATTGCCATTTGCGCAAGCTCCGCAATACCGTGACAGGCCTAAAAATCCAGCAACAAAGAATGGATCGAACCACCAAAAAAAGAAACACAGTGATGCTACAAGAACGCATCACAAACACCAGGTCCATAAGCCAAA
Organism: Talaromyces sp. F31; assembly: GCA_037356135.1. Lineage (NCBI taxonomy): Eukaryota > Fungi > Ascomycota > Eurotiomycetes > Eurotiales > Trichocomaceae > Talaromyces > Talaromyces sp. F31. Next base: position 62,042 of record JAYXSF010000053.1, on the reverse strand, counting down.
GACTAGTATCTCTTCACGTCGCTATCCACGGTGCCGGAGTCACCAGCCATCACCGGAGGTTTCTCACCAACAAGCCAAAGATATGGAATGGTACCTGGCTTTAAGAGGTAAGCTAGGAAGTCATAACTTATCAAACTAGTCTAATTCACATCTAGAATACCAGAAAGAGTTGAACAAATTATCAGAAACAATCATGGAGCGCAGGAAACACAGAGGGACTTCTACGAAGACATATTAAATAAACGGATTGGCGCCGCGCAGATGTCGCTTCATCTTGCTTCTCCTGCTAGTCCTGGTGACCAGCCATCGGACGCCATCGAGCCATCGACATGGAGCGTGAGAATAGTTGAAAGTTATGGAGAGTTTCTTTTCCTTCGATGTTGTATAGTTTTAGTATGTGCTTTTGATAACCTTATTCTCTTGCATTGTATTCAGCCGCAGGCAATTCTTATTGAGCATAATTATAGCTTCCGCTTGATATTTCAGGAATGATATAACTGCTCGAGTTTCCTAAATCCTCCCAATTTCTTTCAAATCCATCTGATCCGCTGAACCTTTTCATATTTTTATACTCAACGTCCCACTTCTTCTCTCTACCATTATGATAAATGGTGCAGAGAACCTGGTCGGGTTGATAAAAAAAAATGAAAGATAGCTATTTCCCCAGTGACAAGCTTCAATACTCAATATGTAAATAATATACAAAAATCAGCTTAGTGTACAGCAGGGCGTACCATGATAGATAAGATTGAAGAGATTTTTAAGGAGAATTTTAAGAAGCATTTTGAAAAGGATATTGAATCATAAGCGTCTTCATCTGCATCTTCTGGGTGGAGATCCCAAACGAGGAGAGGCGTAGTTGGGGTGAGCTGCATATTGTATGGGTCACGTAGATGTAAAGTCTGTATTGCTGCCTGAAGAAATTTGGCATCTGCAATGGTTGCCTACACGCTCAAGTCGAATTTAAAGCGACAACTCTGGTGGCCACAATCATCGCAAGGATTTGAAACCGGACAAAGTGGACTCCCTTACCCAGGCCGAATATTCAAGTTCAGCTCAATCATGAAACCTGATTTGTCCTGGTCTAGTTACACAAATAGCAATTTCGTATTGAAGTGAGGCGGTCTAACAGGAACAAACTTCATTTTGGCGGCTAGAGCGAGCCTGGGAAAACAAACGCTAGACTTTAAAAAAAAAAAAAAGAACGGAAAAACTAAATGCAATACAATCAAATCGAAGTCACCGAACTATTCTCGATTCAATACTAGCATGGCTCCTGTTCACGGTCCTACGAGTCGAACTCGCATACGTGGACTGGGCCATTTCATCTCGCTTGCAAATATTGTGCATACGTGCCAGTGCACACAGGGGTCAATCGACCTAAGCTTCAGCGTGGCGTTGCTGACTGACTTTACCCACTGTTCGTCTAATCGATACCGCCAAAAAATCCTTCGCTGTATGTAGAACATTCAGTATGTATTGAGTAATCCTCTCCGGAGCCACCCGCCATCGTTGAGGTTTACCGAAGCCCCTGTGATGTTGTCTCACATAAGATATTGCCTGCGACCGGAGTTCGCTGATCTTCATTTCCAATCCCTCTGATCCGCTAAACCGTTTGGCATATTTATATTTAATATCCCACTTCCACTCGCGACCATCGTAACCATTGAGCTGAACGATGCAGAGAACCTGGGAAGGATGACAAGGCAATGAATGATAGCCATGTTCCCAGCGACAAGCTTCAATACTCAATATCTAAATGATAATTAATATATATAGAAAGCTTTAGCGTATAGGGCATACCTTTACAGATGACAGGGAAACAAAATACTTCTCAGGCACGTCTTTGAAAGCGCCATCATCTGCATCTTGATCTTTGTAGCGATCCCAAACGATGAGAGGCGAAGTTGGGGTGAGCTGCATATTGTATGGTTCACGTAGATGTAAAGTCTGTATTGCTGGCGGAAGAAAGTTGGTATCTGCAATGGTTGTGACAAGATTCTTTCTGTTTTATGATCATAGAAGTAAAGCAGATACCCAAAAATAGCGAGAAAATGATGAGAGAGAGCAAGAATTGATATTGTCAAAGATGTACAACTGATAGCTAACGATCCATAGAATAGATGAAAGATTAAAACTGAGAATCAGAAAATAAATACTTGTAAAATCTGACAGTCAAAGTAGTAGCGCGTTCCTCCAGGACCTGAGCTCCCTCGCAATGATTGTGGCCAACACTAAGCCTCCGTGCAGATTATTTTGTTTACGTGGCTACCCTGTCGTGGACTGGGCCCTTCATCTCGCTTACAAATATTGTGCATACTTGCTAGTAGACTCAGGGGTCAATCGACCTAGAGCTAGCTTCAGCTTGGTGTTGCTGAATGACTAGGCCAGCCGTATCATCCAATCGATTTGATGATCGAAAGCAGACGCAAGACGCCTTCGCTACTAGTGTACTTCGGTGACTTGACTGGTACTAGCTATAAAGGGCAGTAGTCCTTGGAGAATTATATATTGAGAACGCGCCCATGCATATACGATGCACAATACGAATCTGACCTATTCTAAGTTGCCCTATCAAGCTATGCAATCATGATTTCTCACCGCCAGACTGATGTATGTACATGATCGTGTATTGAATGCATAGTTCTAACGAGCCAAGCAGGACCCTCTGCTTAAGCCGCCCATCCAATCCTCGGCGCATATCCATTCGACTATTCCACTTGATACCATCTTGAATCCCACTAAGGATGACAAGCAACCATCATTTTCGTCCCCTCGGCGTACCTCTTCATCTATCGCCCCAATGTCGAATATCAACCCGTATTTTCAACATGGCGGAGGATCATCAGATTCACGACCTCATCCTCCAGCTATCTCGCCCATCAAAAGCAACTTCGGTACTCGGTCGATTAGTTCAGCAAGCAACGGTAGTACAGGCCAAGTCACGGTAACTCGATTGCCAGGGCAAGAGCAGCAATACCGTGATTATATGAGTGGAGCATTCAACGCCGACGCGGAAAATTCACAACTATCTGGGCACCATTCCACCTTCAATTCATTTGTGTCCTCGTCAAAGCTTACTCAAGACGACCACGTCGAACATGGTGCTAAGCCTGTGATAGAAGTCATCATTGATCCCAAAATTGGATCGAGACGCCAAGCCGAGAAACGCAAAGCAAACAGTGACGCCTCAAGACGGCTTCGCCACCGAAAGAAAAACGAAGCAATACTTACACAGAAGGTCGATCAACTCACCAAAGAAAGAGATTTTTATCGCAAAGAGATGATATTCTACAAATATATGTTGAGTGAACAGATTGGCACCGCGCAGATGCCGGCTCGTCCTGCTTCTCCTGCTCAGCTAGCGTCTAGTCCTAGTAACCAGCCATCGCCGGCAGATTCACATCGAGCCGTTGACATGGAAGAAGAGCAAATTACTATGGAATAATAGCGTAAGAATAGTTCGGAGATATGTGAATTTTCTTTTCCTTCGATGTTGTATAGGTTTTGGATGTACTTTTCACAACATTCTCTTGCATTTTATTCAGCCTTATTGAGCGAATTTTTGGCCATTGATTGATGTTACGTAACTCCACTTTTGTATGCTTCAATGTAAACAAGATTTAATGCAATATTATGGCCTCTACTCAATCATTCAGGAATGATATAACTGCCTGAAGCCACCGCCGCCATCGCCGAGGTTTACCCCATCTCTCTATTATCCTCTGATCATGGACTGGGCCGTTCCGTCTCGCTTGCGAAGATTGTGCATAAGTGCTCAGGGGTCCAATCGACCTAAAGCTATTTTCAGCGTGGCGTTGCTGAATGACTATGCCCGCCGCTCCTCCAATCAATACTATCTGCTAGTTCTTGGAAAGATAGAAGTTCAGCCTGTCCCTGTAATTGGCTCTGATATTGGTGGAGAGTTGGATAGGAGGGAGGGAAAGGTGCATACTGGCGAGCGCACTGACAAGCCGCTGAGCAAGTTCATGCTTTTTCTTGAGTCGATCATCATCAATGATTGTTCTGATTTGGAGACTGATGTAAGACATGCTCAGATGGCTTGAAATTGGGCTTCCTGGTTGGTAAACTTCGTTACAGACTAGCTTGCCATCTTTGGCCACTTCTAGACCCAGTCAGGGCAATAATTTCGAGATCAATCCGCAGCAAGCGCAAAATTTGAAATAACAGAACCCCTGATCGGAATTAGTATAAATAGTAGAAGTCAATATACGGGGCATTCATTGACAAAGATGAATACGACTTGACCAGAACATGAACAAAAAATGAACGAGTCATATCTTACTACAATCTACTATGCTCCGACAATCAATTCATCTTTTAAAGGTTACCCCAGTGGGATTGATATAGCCACAAACAACGATGGGACTTATTTCAATTCACTTGGTATGTATTTATAGACTCTTGCTTTTACAAGGTAATGGATTATCTAAAGAGAATTAGGTTTCTCCCAGCTTCCCAGTACACAGCTCTTCACGGAACACCAGTTCTCCCAACAACTCGGTGCTGGAGTACCTGCATCTATACGCACGCAGCCCTCCGATCTCTTCGTCGAACTTTCAGCGAATGATATTGACCGCTTCTTGCATGCACAAATATCCGCTAACCCTTATCGAATCTCTTTCTACCAATTCTTGAGCACGAATACCCGCTTATTTGCTCTATCTTTACGGGACGCTTTCTACCAGTGCTCTTTTGCAGACACATTCTTGGACACATTGACAAACGACTTCTGCCGGTTCTTGAGTACGCAAGTATTTAGGGACGTTTGCTTCCAAGTCTTCACTGCACCACCTAACGATGGAGTGGAAGATTTCTACCAGTTCTTAGAGGCCGGACCAGAGCTACTAGCTACATCTTCAGCGAACGATTTCTACCGGTACTTCTGCACACATTCACAGCCCAAATACCAGTCCGCACAAGTTCCCGAAGTCATCTTGCTAGATCATGAAGACGGACAAGCTAGAAACAGACAAGTCTCCAACCCAAGTCATAGCACGGAACATCGATGCGATATTTGCTCAAGAACTTTTACATCCCGAAAAGGTCTTAAAGACCATCGAAATCGTCGACATTATATAACAGAGCCACGTTTTCACTGTACTACATGTTTCAAAAGGTTTCATAATCAACGAGATTTAAAACAACACCAAGTAGTGCATAGCACAGAGAGGCCACATCGATGTGTTATATGCTCACAAAGATTTAAGACCCTCCGACATCTGAAAAAGCATGAAGAACGTATGCCTGAAAAATGCAGATCTTTGCGAGAAGAGCTAGATGCGAGTTTTATCCCATGACGTTCAGTCGATCCGCCGGGTCTACTATCGCAGCGGTGCATACTGGGCGAAGAGCTTATCGATATGGCGAAAGAATTTCAAGGGCAATGATGTGGAGGGCTTGATTCAGTGATATTGAATTGAATGACTAAAGTTAGCCACTTAAGACATCTAATATGATGATACGTAATACATAAGATAGCGCTTCTGTAGCGGGCAACCTTTTTGGTGGAAGATGAATACGAGTCAAATCAAGCACTATGCATTGCACGAGTCAAAATGAAGCTGATAGCAGGGGGCTATTATATAAATCAACAAACTCAGACGCTCCGTTCCTGAACATAGATGAAATTTTCCGATCGAGAGCTTGCATAATGGCTTCTTCCGACTTCCATCAGAATCTCCCATTCTTAGAACTATTTGCGTTTCGTTACCTCCGTCTTACTGTCCATATCATTGCTTTCTGGTGCTATTGCGCGGTGCCAATCCCCGCTCAGCCATCCTACTTTCCTCGCGATGTGGCCGTGATTATACCCACAGTTGAGCCAGAGAATAAGAATTTCAGGGAGTGTTTAGTATCAATTTAGAAGAATAGACCACGTGAGATGTTTATCGTCATTATCGGGAAGCAAATGAAGAAAAGAACTGAGTCGATTATTAACCAGCTTTCGCTTAGATGCACTAAATGTACCGGAAAATCCAAACGCATCAAACGGACCAAACGCAATAAGCGATAAAAACGGAATAAACGCAGCGATGATACCGATTGCGTTGGATATATCAAGATCACAGTACTCCTAATTAATAAAGCCAACAAACGTCATCAGATTGTTCGCGGTTTACAACGTGTGCGGAGTAAGATTATTGCTCTAGTTGATGACCACGTCTTCTAGAGTTCTCCCAACTTTCTACCAATGGTTCTAGCTCCCTTTAAAAATAATAAAATTGGCGGAGTGTGTACTAGTAAACGTGTACATCGAGATCATCAACTTTCATAGATCTAATCCATCTAGAACATGCTCGGTGCTCTATACCTAGAACGGCACAACTTCGAGCTCAGGGCAACCTATACTATAAATAGGGGGGTCTTTGTGGCTTCTAGTTGTACAATCATATATCGAAGCAAAATTCTGAAAAGCTTGGAGTTTATATAAGGCTTTATTACTAAATACTTACTTAGATTCTCCAAGCCGGCAAACATCGGGCATATGAGCTCTATTAAGCGATCCTGGTACCGGTTACTCGCATGGTATGGGACAGTTAGTACTAGTAATGATAATTATATCACACAATATCTAATGAGAAAAGGATGGAAGATCGCCTTTTAAGATTATAATAATGCACGAATTAAGACAACTCTTGGTACCTTCCCAAAATTCATTTCATAATGTGTTCGGTGGTCCCATACTACATAGAATAGTAATATAGCTAGCCTCTTCACTGATGGGACGGTGTGGAGACGCCAGCCATGGTATATGTATGCCGTCTACCTCACCAATCTCGTCAACTTTGCTTTATTCTATGATTTAGCCCTTATTTATACCTTCTCAATATCAATATAGAGCCATCGATAGGGGTTGTTATCTATATTTATCTAGATATTTCTGTCTAAACTGGTTAAAGTGATCCCATACTTCCTAAGACATCTATAAGATTTAATATTTCTTCCTATGTATTTTCTGTTTGGATACTTGTATATGGGCATCAAGTGTTTTGCTCTTGTTATAATCTGGGACACTTCTTGGTGTGGAAGAGAACTGAAAAAACGGGAATAAATGAGTAAGTAAACCCTCCTTGTCCGTTGAGCATGAATATTCTTCTTATTCTCCATCTCCCGCAATTCCCACTTTCGCTCGCACTTTTTTCTTGTGCCTGTACAAAGTCCTTGGTCTCCTGCAGGATGATCTATGTTTATCTATGTTTGTCACATCGTTACTGCTGCATTCCGAATCATTTGATTTCGCATACTATCCATTTGTAGCCGAACGACAGATGAATGGCTCATAGGGGCTTAGCGTAGATCAAGAAATCATAGACTTTCTTGGGTGACAAGGACAGAAATTAACCTAGAGTCAGACTAATACAGCAGTAGCGCAAAATTCACCCGGGTGAATCAGACAATGAAATGGTGTCTCAAGACTAGTAAATCTTATACCATTTCATTACAGGTAGATGCATATGCAGAATCAAGGGCACGGCCATTCAGCTCCATATGCATCGGCGCTGATTGCTGGCCCACCTTGCTCGACTGAAAAATTTAGTTCAAGCCAAAACCGATTCTAGACCATAGGAACTTGACCTGATGGCTTGGGAGGCTTCGTTCCAGTGGCTGATCGACCAACTTTGGCCACTTCTAGCAAGGACTCGGCCGACGTATCTCACAACCGGTGAGACTACTGCCACGATTTGGGCAAACCACGCTCTCTGCCTAGGAGTATGCTAGCCCGTACTGTTGCATTAGTCTGACTCTACAGGTCCTAGTAACTAGGGGTCTAAACGTACAATTGCCAGTTCAGAGCCAGGAAAACTCTGAAGTCCTGTAAATATCAGTCAATCCTTGTCTACCTGTATCAGCCCCCCTGTACCCCTTGCTATGAATTCAGCAGTAATACAGACTTAAGCCAATTGACTTGCTTGGCCATAGCCTAGTTCAATTGCCTAAAAGAGGATGCATAGCTACAGCCCAAACCTGGTCGCCCGAAAGGTGGATCGAATTAAATGATAGTATTGAGTATGGTAAACCAGTTCTTATGTTCGGTTGGCTGGAACGAGATGCATTTATTGGTGGCGCTTTAGCAGTTTTGACGCCTTGACTCCCTGGTCACGGCTGGAGCGATTTCGCCCTGCTCTCTATGCAGTTGATTGGTTGAGTAGAAGACTCAATACAGGGTGAGTCGTTTTATCAGTTGTTAAGAAGAGCAATGCCGCTGACTACCGTCTCATACTTGCCGTTCTCGAGCAAACCACAACCTAGTGATTGTGATAGGAAACTTGATACACTTGCATTGAACTCCAACATCCAATATGGAAATTTTCAACGAAAAATATGCCGTTCAAGCGATGACCGCAGAGTTTCTTTACCCCAGCGATCATTACTTTCGCCAAGGCAAGAATGACACACAACTTTCCTTTTAAACTATGCTAATTTTTCTAAAGGCATCGCTATCGACTCCGGGGAGCCAGTCGCTATCAAGTTTGAGCGAGCAAGAGGATCCGAAAAAACCCTCGAACATGAACTTTCTGTGTACCGCATTCTGGACGGCGGTGTTGGGATTCCCTTCGTGCATTCAACTTTTACTACTGAAGATGGCGACAAGGCTCTCGTCATGGATCTCCTTGGGCCCGACCTGGAGTCTCTGTCCGAGAGATACCCCAATGGACTCGAACTGAAGACTGTATTAATCCTTGCCGATCAACTCATCTCCCGTGTGGAATTTGTCCACGCCAAAAACCTTATCCACGGTAATATCAAGCCCAACCACTTCGCTATGGGACTCGACCCACGTGAGAATCAAGTTTTCGTGATCGACTTTGCTCTAACCACGCAATATCGCGACCCTCGGTTCGGTTTGCACATAAAAAACGAAACGGAAATAACTGGGTGTAGTATTCCTTATATGAGTATCCACGCCCACGAAAATTCCACGCGGTCCCGTCGCGATGACGTGGAGTCCTTAGGTTATTTGTTGCTTCGCTTGCTGAAAGGTTCTCTCCCCTGGGAGAATCTAGACGATGGTGACGAAGAAGAGGAGAATGAAATAAAAAGAATGAAGATGTCTATTGAGGGATCATTCCCGGACGTACCAGTGGAGTTCTTTGATTTTTTTAAGAACGTTCGCTCTCTTCGATTTGAAGACAAGCCAGACTACTCTTACCTGCGCGACATTTTTCGAAAGCTGTTCGAGCGCAAAAACTTCCAAAATGACTATCTCTTCGACTGGGTTTCTCGTCGCGATCCTGAAGAAGAGGTACGAAAGCTCTGCGACGATATTGCCGGAAAATTATCAATTCAAGAAGCAATACCCGATGAATCTGGGGGAAGATTGAAACCTATCGTTTGGGCTTTATTGTCTCAGGAGGAAGCCTCCAGCGACCTTTTGAAGAGGCTCAAGGCGGACCGAGGAGACATCACCATGGAACAATGGAGAGATTTAGTTCAAAACGTGAATTCTCTTCTCTGCGCATATTGCAACCTCCTTCGTTGGCTGAACCATCCGACAGCGAACGACAAGGGAAAGGAATCAGCTTCTGCTATTCCACAAAGAATGTGGTATTATCTAGATAAAGCTTTATGTCTGATGCGGAGCAAAATGCGCTCTCCAACTAGCCATTTCCTGTACTTTGCTCGCACAGCATACGGGTGTTTTACGGTGGCTTTAGACTATACCCCACAACTACGAGCGGCTTGGATCGAGTGCTTGGGGGATTTGTCTCGATTCTGGATGGGCATGGAAGCGAATGACAAATGGGCTAGAGCGCGTCTTGCCAATATTGCCACGGGGTGGTATTTGCAAGCAGCTGATCTCAACCCAGAAATTGGACGCATTCAACACCATCTCGGTGTTGCTGCTAAGCCAGATGCTTTGAAGCAGCTATTCTTTTATCTCAAGGCTCTGACTAGTGTCCAGTCTTTTCCTCCAACACGTGAAACTATACAATGGTTCTTTGAACTTATTCCTCAGATGGAAACATACTTTTCTACTTGTCTTCGGACTATGAAAATCTTTGTTGAAGCTCATGGGTTATTGTATAGAAGACAGAACGACGACCTATTTATCGAGCACAAAAAGAGCTTCCTACGCGAATTTGATAGAGACACTTGGATTTATTTGCGCGACTTTCGTGTACTTAGCGTTTATATAGTAGCCTCCAATTACGCTGCTATCTTCGACTACGGGGATGAGGATTCGGAAATGATGGCGATATTCAACACGGCTAAGCACATGGACAACTATCCCACTCAGGATGTCAAAAGTAGCAGCGGACGCCTTTCTGGGGCATCTTGCCTCGCATTCGGCACGCTCTATGTTATTCTTGGCTTCCAAGTCCACCGTTCAGCGCTACCTAGTGTTCATGTCTCTCTAGCCTTCTTATGGTGTCTTGCGAAGGCCCCACGAGCCATGAATCAAATTCAGGAATACGTGCCTTGGAAACGACTCGCAATCTATCTAAATAGGTTGATTACGCCAGATATAAATATGTCCGAGCTTGAGACCGCTGAATTTCCTCGCAACGACTCAGAACAAATACCTCAACTGGGTGAGGATTTTGTCATTCGCGGTTTTATCTGGAGTCAATCATACTTTCCTGAGGGTTTCTTCTGCAACGTGAAGGAGGACCATGAACTTGTGCCCGAGACTCCAGCTGTGCACAAGTGGCGAATTCTGCGATGTCTGTTTGCGGCATTGAAACTTGCCGAGGCATGTATTTTGTTATTTCCTCTCTTTGTGTCTAGAGGCTGACATCTCATTCATAGAGCGGAGGCGGGCTGGGATACAATTCCAAGGACCATGTATTCTACACGACTGAATCTGCTGATGGCCTACAAATATCTCTCGACAAGTACTGTTGAGTCTAACGAGAGTTACCCATAACTTAGACTTGCCTTTGTTATCATTCTTATGTCACTCATTGATCTATTCTTTATACTCTCGCTGCGGTTGCTGTTATAAATTACTTGGAACCTAGCAAGTTTCATTTCAGTAACTAATCAGTCAGCTACTTCTGGACCAACTTTTGGGCTTTAGTATTAGCAGCCTTGTACCTCTTACTTCTTCTGGTATACGAATAGAATGGTTAAGACAGAAGGGTTTGTGGGCGCAGCGATGCTGTGACCCACTACGTAGTAGCCAGTTTTTGCTTGCCTCTAGATGCTCAGCCTGGACTAAAGCAGGTAAAAAAGAATCTATTTCAGCTAATAGGTTTTTGGGCAATTGTACGTTTAGACCCCTAGCATTTTAGGACCTGTAGAGTTGGACTAATGCAATAGTAGGGTAAAGTTTGGCCTGAAAGGTGGATCAAATTAGGGTAGTGTAGTATAATGCGCTGGTTTTGTTCGCTAGGCCAGGGCTGCAAACGAAGTAGTGAGCGTGGATGGTTTAATTTGTGGCATAGGTCTGATTGGTTATGCAAATATTTGTCCGACATATTCTAGGTGACTCCTGAATTTGAGCTTCTCTTTACTTTTTTACATCTTGTCCTCTCTATGACACTGGTTGCCCTTACCATAGGGTGGATTGAATTAAAACTGGTTCTCATGTTGGGTAGAACGAGATGCATGACTAGGTGGCGTTGTAGTAATTATAGACTGCATTTGACTGAAGACTCCTTGACTCCCTAGTAATGGCTGAGCTGATTTCACCATTTCACCCAGCGCTCTATGCAGTTGATTGGTCAGATATAAGTCTAAATAAATGGGGAGTCATTTTATCAGTTGTTCTTAAGAAGAGTGATGTCGCTGATTTTATCCTGCTCCCATGCTAATTGACTACTTTCTTGTACTGACGAAGCCTCAATCCAGTGATTGTGATACAAGACCTTATACCTCTAAGGATCAATATGAAACCCGTTAGTGAGAGGTATTGGTGGGATGAGCGGTCCAAAGATGATGGTTATGATGTTTATAATGTTCATAAAGGTGTGAACTATGCATCATTTTTCAAAATCCTAAACATATGCTAATAGTTCGAAAGGCATCGATATCGATACTGGGGAACCAGTCACAATTAAGTTTCGGATAGGTGGACCCAGTCTCTAACATGAAAGGAACATACTCTACATTCTGAGGGGCGGTGTTGGGTTTCCCTCCGTGTATTATTTCGACGGCGAGACCCTAGTCATCAATCGCTTGGGGATTAATTTACGGACTCTGCCTAATGAATGTATCCGTCCGTCCTATTTAGAGACTGTGATACTCCTTATAGACTAACTCATCACCCTTATGCAATATATGCACACCCACGGGATTGTCCACTGTGGTATTAGGCCGGACTGCTTCACTATGGGATTTGGACCGCGTGTGAATCAGGTTCATATCGTCGAATTTCGTCTAGCTAAGTGGTATCGCAACCCTCAGTTGCACGAAGCGTACGGCGAAAATGGAATCAGTGCGCACAGTATTGATTATATGAGTATACGCGCGCATGAAGTTGAAGATGTCAAGCCGTCCCGTCGTGATGATCTGGAATCTCTATTCTACGTGTTCATTTACTTATTGCTTGGCTATCTTCCCTGGGGCAATAAGGGAGAGTATGAGACAAAACAGATGAAAAAATCTATCAAGGAATTGTGTCCGAACGATGTACTGGTGGAATTCTTTGCCTTCTTCGAGTACGTTCGTTCTCTCGAGTTTGATGCAGAGCCAGACTACTCTTACCTGCGCAATATCTTTCGGCGGTTGTCTGAGCGCAGGTCCTACCACCATCTCTTCGACTGGGTTAAAGCACCTATCCTCGCAGGGTCATTAAGTGATATCGACTCACTTTCATGGTCACAAATGAATGTTATCACTAATCTGCGAAAGCATCCAAGTACAATACCATTAGGATCGCTTGTCCTTGACGTGAATTTAGTTCTCAATATGTATTGCACACTCTTTTGTTTGAATCATCCAACAGCAAGCGATGAGTTATATAAACGGCGCTCGGAGGTGTAGTCAATGTGTGACCTTATAGAGAATCTCTTGGACCTGATGTGGGAAAATCAAAATTGTTTAATTCACCAAATGCAGGGCTTTGCGCGCACAGCATATGGGTATCTGACGGTTGCTTTAGACTACGCCCCACAATTTTGAGCAATATGGTATGGGTGCTTGGGAAACGTGTTATAGTATAGTATGATAGTTAAAGATGATTACGCTCCTATTACCAGCTACTGGTACTGGAAAGCTTTTAATCTCAATCTAAAGAATAAGTATCTTTAATGCCGCCTTGGTGTCTCTTGTTGGCCGGATGTGCTGTAATAGTTGTTCTTTTATTTTAACTCTCTGACCAACGCCCCAACTAATGAGACATGTAAAACTCTTATGTTATTCTTTAAGTCTCTTCCTGAAGTGGAAATAAATTATCCTGGTGACCACTGGGCTATAATCGTCTTCGCCGAAGCCCATGGATTATTGTTCAGGAGACAAGAAGACTCTCTCTTCACACAGCACACTTCCGGATTTCTTAACCAGCTTGATAGATTTGTTGTTACTTCTAGGAAAGCTTTCTGTGAGCAAGGTGTCTATATAGTAGCCTCCAACTATGCTGCTATTATGATGTATGGTTGTGACAAAGAGGCTCTTTTAAAATTTGCATTTGCTACTCTCAGTATTATTCTTGCTATAAAAGACTTGTAAGCAGTGCTCTTAAGTATTCATATCTCTTTAGCCTTCTTGTTGTGTCTTGCGACGACGGCTACACAAACTATGGATTAAATTCAGAACTATATACCTTGGGAATGACTTGTAGGATATTTGAATATATTGATATTATATATACTTATATCTAACATTGAGAATGCTGAGTTTCCTTAAAATTTTAGGTTAGCGGGTTAATTAGTAGAAGATAGTTTAATATATAATTTTTTCTAGTATTAATTATACTATCTTTAGAGCTTTTTTGACGACCTAGAAGAAGATTTTAAACTTTAGATAAATCTTCTACTCGTGAATTACTCGCGGACGATATAATATTTATATGCTGGAATAATGCTTGCTAGGGTATATATTTTATTATCCCTTTTTATCTAGATTCTAATATCTTATTCATAGTGCAAACGCGGGCTGAGATATGATTCTAAGGAACATAAATTCAATATGACTCCATTTATAAGTACGCTTTAAGATGAAAATAGCCGTCCTGCTAATGACAATATATCTTTTAATGATAGTAGATTGTTAGTCTCTTTTATATCTTTGAATTAGGAGCTTGCTGATTACTATATTAATATTGGTAACGATAAATCTTCAGCCTCTTTTATATATGTATATTTGACTCTGGAGAGCGTTGCTGATGATAAGCATTAATGCCGCAACAACCTTCATTGTCATCGCCCTGAGGAATGTGGACTGACTAAAGTCCCACGTTCCACGCAACTAAGTCTAAAAGATGTGGAAGATATGATGCTTGAAAGGACTTGAGAACAGAAGTCTGATGTAAAGATGTTCTCGTGATCTGTTTTCACGGCGCGGCTGAAAAAATCTGCTCAACTAGTACATGATCGAATTCCTGGTGATATGGGTTGATAGAATACAGCAATCTCAAAGCGTTCTTAGCGCATCTCTGCTGATTGATGTCTCGCTGCCTTCAACTTCTTTCGGGTATATTTAAGACATAGACGTGCAATAAGTTTCACTAACCTGCCTCCATCGTACTCGCGCGGTGCCGACACGTTTCGTAGATATGAGATATATGCTTTTATCTTGGATGTATTTATGGCATGTAGGATCTGCTGCAGCTTAGATCTAAGTATAAAGCTAATTAAGTACTATGCAGTCTTTCTCTCTGAGTCTTTTTGGATGTTTTCTATCAAATCTCTGTATAGCAGCTGCTGAAAATCTTAGTTGTTTATTTTGTTAAAATGGATTAACTAGTATATTCTACTGTTATAATTCTGGAGCTTTAAGTTAGTTATATATATACTACTCCATCTATAGCGGTCTAAGCGGGCTTATAAGTGGTAGATTAATGGAGTTATCTTTATGGTATGCCTAGATTATTACTAATTGAGATAATGATATTTTAACCCCTCTTTATGACTTTTATGATTGATGGCGGCCCTAGATTATGACTTTTAGTGAGGATAATGTCTCTTATTAGGCCTTGATAGCGTCATGGCGCTGACTGGATGGTTGTCGCTTATATAATATGAGTATGCAGCTACTTAATATGGTAGAATTATATAAATTTATATAAAATTCAAATCTGTCTTGTGCGTATGTGTTTTGGGCTAGATATTATGTACTTAATTATAGATGGACTTTCTATTAAAATTATTTTGCTTATTACTCGTTTTCTGTCTTCCTATGAAGTGAATTAATGGTCTTAAGCCAATAAATTGATAAAGATTATATGTGAATCTTTGATCTTTTAATCAGTCCAAGTAGAGTTCTTTTGTAAAAGCCTGCAAAGGCTTAAGACGTTTGTGAATTCAGAATTATATCGTCATGTCTAGTCCCTAACATACGTTATTCTGGAATTATTGAAAAAAGGTGTGTCACTTCTAATAGTAGATCTCTCTCGTTATTAATGTTGGTTTGGAAATTATTATATTTATATACTTTACATCTTCGATTCTCATACTTGTAGAATATATGGAGTAGTCCCAGCTTTTCCTTAATTATAACCAGCCATAGAACCCACTATTTATGGCACTATTCAACAATCTATAGATGAAATGCCAGGAACAGCACTTGATCGTGGAAAGTGGTATGGATTAAGATATATTAAGAAGAGGGTTTTAATCCTTCTTAAACTTAAGGTAATTCGTGGTTCAATTTTGCTCGACTTTAGAATAAGATGATTATCTTGAGTACTTTATAGGAATAGATATGATGATGGTCAGTAAGTTGTATATATATTATTTCTAGACTATCGCGGTAGCTCTTCTTTAAATGACATTAAGCTGGCTGGATGTGTTGTACCTATTAGATTTGTGGATTCTAGAACGTTATTTCATAGTCTCTGATACTGAAGATCTTTTGCGCTATCTACATAAATCTTTATGGTATATCCAGAATCTGAAACTAATCCATGTAGAATTAGTAATTTAGCTGCTTTAGTATTATAACTTAAAGATAGCTCACCTTAATATATATAGAATAATAATTGATTATATAACTATTTATTGTTTTCTAATCTATAGTCTTCTATGTTTAGTAGAATTTTATAATATTCTCATCTTAAAGTTACTACCTTCATTGCAAGATATTCTATATTTTTGCAGTATATCACTATTAGAGATGATAATAGGTGTAGTAAAGAATATCTATAGCTATAAAGATATTTGTTATTGCCTTTTATATAGCTATAGGGTTTTGCTAGGAACTATTGAAAACTAAAATATAAGCTATATAAAGTGTCCTTTCTTATTCTAAAAAGTTTAGGCTCCTTTCTAGAAGAGTCTTCTGGAATTTTATTATATTGGAAACTAGTGGTGAGCGGATAATATTAATAAAAGATCGCGTTGGAGAGAATAGATATAGAAACTTTATAGATTAACTTAGATATATGTATCGTATAAATAATTAATATTAAGATAATTTTCATTCTATCTATATATGTGATTCGATAATAAGAGGTATACAAAATAAATTATAAATAGAAAGTTATAGCTCAATCTCAGCCTAGTTATTTGGTAAGTGGTAAAATAAGATTAGTTTCTTGCTAGAGCTAAAACTTCAAGTCGTTTATTTTATACCTTAAATTTTTAGTATAAATATATAATTCATGTAGCATGAAACCCACTTCAGATGGTGACGGGATAGTATAAAAATATTAGTATTATTATTTAAGTATCTCCTTCTGTGTATTTTTATTATTGTAGGTGTGGAATTCTTTAAACTTTTTATAGTTTAGATGTTAAAGCTTTTCTTTAGTCTGATTTAAGTATTGTATTATTTATAGGACCGTTTTCTTTAATAAAATCTTAAGACGCGCTAGGTTGGTATTCTTCTAAATAAGGCTAGTTAAAAGAGCTTCCTAATTCTTGAATAAACTAGCTTTTTATGGTAGTATAGGGGCTTAAGGCTATTATATAAACTACTGAGGTGGAGGCTATAATAGTTATAAGGCTTGGGGCTGCTGTTTAGGTGGAGGCTGTGTTCTTAGGGCTTAAGATTATAGGAAGCCACTCTAGGTCTGAGATTGTGGCATCTAGCTCTGCTGAGGGGGGGGGTTATATAGTGCTTATATTAATTGCTATAATATGGGGAGTAATAGAGAGTTATAGTTTATTATTAGCCTAGGGTATGTTAGTTTTGAGATACATCTTTTCTGCTACTAGATTAGATGTGGATAGCGCTTAATCTCTAGATTTTATATTAGATTAGTAATAATATCTTTATCTTTATCGCTCTTAATACTATTACTAACTATATATTCTGCTGATTTTGTGCCCATAATCTTTCCAAGGGTCGATCATGATATGTGATATTCACCGGTACCTAGAATAGAAAGACCAATGATTGTAAATAGTATTTATAGATTGTTATTTTTCATTGTCTGCTATAGATCAAAGGCTGATAGTGTAATATAGGTGTATTTTAACTTACTTATTTGGCTAATTATTCTTTTCACACTGTTAGCGTCTGTTGACGTGAACGGGATGCCCGTATTTTTAGTAAGTTCTAGGACTAATTTTCCCCCCGCATGTCTAAAGTCTATGATGCGATGAAATCTATCTATCCGTACTATAAAATGTGTGTTGTTGAGACCTATTTGCTGTATGTAAATGATTTCTTCTTCACCAACCATGTAACCTGGTTTGAATGTTCGTTGAATTTGACGTGCTGGAATGTTTAATACTACCTTTCTATTAGTAAGGACTTTAGTTTGAATTAATATATTTTATTTAGGTGTAATAGTTGAGTTATTACTATTATTAAACACTTTTTTAAATTTATTCTACTCTATCTCTAACCACTCTGGCGACCAGCTTAGGGGAACCTCTTATTTTATAAGGATTATATATAATTTAGAGTCTATCTCTTAGACGCTATAGTTATTTCCTAAAAAATAGAAGTATTTTAGTTTATAATAGGCTGGTAGAATTTTATTAAACGCTACTAAATGTAATTTTTCTAGTAGATTATAGCTTTTATTTTCTTTTAATAGCCTTCTATGATAATCTTTATCTAGTTATAAGATCTCGTAGACGACATTACTCGCGTATAACGCATTAAACATCTTGAGTTTCGGGTCCGCGGGATTTATGTACATGAAGTCTGATTCATGAAGGTTATCATAGAACTTTAATAAGAATTATATAAATTAGTTAATAATATTACTCTTTTAATAGCAATAGCTATAATTATAGTCTTTTTAAAATGGCTGGTATCTCTATTTAAAAGAATAATAATAGCTCTCATATTTTTAATAGAGCAAGACAAGATTATTTATATTTCTAGTTAACTACTAGGTACTGATTAGTGTTTTAATCTTTATAATATTATAGGTCTGCTTGTTTCTGACTTGATTATTTCTCTATCAAATTACGGTATTAATATTTTTAAGGGATATATATATTATTTTTACTATATTATTAAGTCTATTTAATGTTTTATACTATTAATTGACTTCTTCATCTCTCTAAAATATTTTATATAGTTTCTTTAGGTATAGTGTAGCCATTTTATAGGCTTCTTTATGATAAGACTTTAAGATTTTGACTTTTATTATATCTATCTCTTTTATGTCTTTATAGACTTTAGGGTTTTAATTTTTTAAATAATATTAGAGGTTTATTATTGTTAGGGAGTTATATCTATATATTGATTGATTAACTCACTAGTAAATGCTATCTGAGCTACGACTTTATCTCCTAGCTCGCGAAATTAGTCTGGGTAGATAGTAGCCAATAACTTTCTGGGGCTTAATTTCACACCAGCTGGTAAGGTCCGATGTAATAGATTTTCCACCCCTGTTTCTTGCGCAGATGGGGCCGCCAGGGCCTGAACAAGCTGTAGAGCTTTAATATAATATAGAGTAGTTTTATCTTCTTCTATTAGGCTCTCAGAATTCTTCTTAGACATTTTAATGTTATCATCTTTGTCGCTACCACCCCAATGGTCGATATTGCAGAAGAACTTAATATTTTTAATGATTTTTAATCTTTTCGTTTCTTCGTCAAGTGGGAGAACAGTGATTGGGGAAATAGTGTTTGGGGGAACAGTGTTTAGGGGAACAGTATTAGGAACAGTGTTTGGGGGGACAGTATTTAGAAGAACAGTATTTAGGGGAACAGTGTTTGGGGGAATAGTGTTTGGGGGAATAGTGTTTAGGGGGACAGTATTTAGAACAGTATTTAGGGGGATAGTATTTGGAAGAACAGTATTTAGGAGAATAGTATTTAGGGGAATAGTGTTTAGGGGGAGAGGAATAGTATTTAGGAGAATAGTGTTTAGAAGAATAGAAGATTGAGTGGTAGTGGTGTTTAGAATATTGTCTAGAGAATTAGTGCTTTTAGGTAGTAATGAACTACTAATAGCTCTGCTAGTGGTAGTATTTATTGATTTTTTATTTATGATATCTGTTCTATTAATACAAGTAACTGGATTCATTTTCGAGGAAATGTGTTTATAAAGAAATATGTTACGGGTGTGGTGTTACTGCTGAAAGGTTGTATATATTTGTGGTCTTTATACTGTCGTAATAGTCTATGGTTTTATGGTAACTTAAAAGCGTGGACTTAGCTATGTTATCAGAATTAAATTTGTACTTTGAAGTGTAAGCTATTTATAGCTTATAATGCTGTTTTGATATAAACACATTTAATTTATAAATATAGGATATATATTACTCTTGGGTAGATCTTTAGGGGCTTATACTTTCAGAGAGTGTTAGTTGTTACTCTGATGGTCCATCTAGACCTACTGGACATATTCTATTTAAATTGTATAGAAAAAAAGACTTGGCAATATCTATTCAAGGTCTAATATAATTAATTATTTATACTTTAAAGATAATAGATATCAAGATAAATATATGAAAAGCTGAGAGGGTAATACCGATGAACCTACTAATGTGAACGGCGCTACGTGAGAGTTTGATATTATAAAGCGGCCTGTGCTTCTAGATAGAATAAATGCAATAGGCTGAATAGATAGTATAGGCGTTAAAGATACAGTAGGCATCTTTGAGGGTATAATAGTCTCTATTATGTAAGAGGTGATAATAGTAATAGAAGGTATTATAGAGCTTAGTATTATAGTATTTAAAATAAAATTATCTATCTTGTTCTTAGGGTTGATAGTAAAGACTATGCCTGCATAGTAATGCAAGAATAATTTTTTCTGGTGATAGAAGAATTATTATAGCTCTAAGCTGTCTACTATGATGGCTAAGATTAGGTTATTCTTATTAGTAGGATTATATTGATTGAAGCCTGAGTCAAATTTCCTGGATGGTATATATAGCTTTTCTAGGGTCGATCTGGTCAAGGTGTGATTAAGTGCGTAAAAGTAAAAGATAATAGTGTCTCTAATATTAGTATTTAACTGGTTTGGGTTAAAAGTAAGTCCACCCTTTTCTTTAATAGCTATATAAAAAATAGTGGTATTTATATATTCTTCTATATATTTTTTTATGCTATATACTTTAATCTTGGAACTACTTTTCTCGTTAGATATATCGCCTGGCTTAGCTAGATGATGTATTTATTAGTAAGGCCTAGCCCTACCTAAATCTATTAGAGGAACAGGTATAGAATTATAGAGAATTTTATTATATTTATATTTGTGTATGGGGAGCTTTTAATATAAAGATTTTTTTTTATCTAAATATACTACTACTTATATTGATTAGAATTATGGTTTTTTTTAAAAATCTAGGTTATAGTATGGAGAATGATCTAATAAAGAAAAGTAAAATCATGGTAGATAATTATAATAAAATCAATTATATCTTAGTAATATAGGGTGATTACGCGAGTTAATAATTGGTGTGTAATTTATGACCTGTAGAAATACCAATATAATATTAACTAAGTTTTAAATTTTGAACTGGGATTTATAACCAGGGCACCTAGCTAATCCTAAACCCGACTCTACTACTTTCGGTGTTGATTGGCTATGGGTTTTGACGGCGCTAAAATAGTCGTCTACGTACGTCACTTAAATAGGAAGTAGGATTATTATTATTATTATTATAATTAATTAACTAGGGACTATATTTAATCCTGAATTATTTTATTAAAGGACTCTATATTTAGTTCTTAATTAGATTATACTGTATTGTATATATCGTACTAGAAATTATAAAAAGTTATATCCTAATCTAAGGATTGAATGTTAATTATAAAGATATTGATATTGGTAGTACTTCTTTAAGATTTTTTAGTGCTTCTATAACTTCTTATAACCATAGTTTAAGCTTGGAAATGAAGTCTTTTAAGCGTTTTAGTTTACTAAGGAAATTTTAGTTAATATCTTTAGTTAGAATATTGGTGTGGATAAATCTTTATATTTTAAGAACTCTTAATATAGTTAGTACTTTGTAAAGTCTATATCTAAGAGTATAAAGACTTATTTATTTTCTAATTCTTTAATCTTCTTAAGCGTCTCTTTGAATGGCGGTCTGTGGTCTTTTAAGACTACAAATGATGGCAGCATAAGTTCTAAATTCTGCCTGATAGGATGCAAAAGGCTATTCTTCTTTAAGATAGAAAAATTCAGGTTAAGTAGGTCTATTATATCCTAGGTCGGATTAAAGTTTAAGCCGTAAAGCTTTTAGGCTGAGAGGATATTATTTATATTTTAGAGTATCTGCTCTAGTTTAGCTTCAGTGCATAGTCTAGCTATAATGAATAGAAAAGTCTAATATTTCAAATTTATTATAAAGCTAGGATGGCTTTTATAATTCTAAGTTCTATAGTTTATGTATTAATATATAGTATGTCTAAGCTAAGACACATATAATCCTTATTGTAAGTTATGGTGTAGTTATGTGGCGAATCCTCATTCTTGATTATGATATATCTACTGGATATACTTAACTATCTTCTAATTGCATAGGCTGACACGGAGTATAGACTATTTTGGGAACTAAAATGCTATTATATGGAGAAATTATTTAATTAGTATCTTAGTGTAGAGATCTAAGTTCTTGTTAGGCTCTAGGCACTTATAACTGAGGTATTTAATAAGACTTATAGATTATTTTTTATTATAAAATTAAGCTTAATTTCTATCTGGATAAATCTCACATATTAGCGTGGGTTGATTAGCGGGGAGTAGGGTGAAGAACAATAATAGTAGTATAAATCTGTGTAGATAAACTAGTCCTTTTAATTGAAAACGAACTAGCTGTATATGGATTCCTGCTTTAGAATAAAATTTACTCCAAAGCCCCAGCTTCTATATTTATTAATGAAGGCGTGCTTGTTGGATTTTGGGTAATAGACGCGACTAGAAGAGGGAGGTGTTTGGTATATTATCTGATTAATAGAAACTTTGAGTATGTGTATTTTAAGAGTAGAATATTTATTCTTATTTAATGGATTGATTTTGATCCTTTCGATGTGTTTGGTGATTGGATGGGGGATAATATAGAAGATGATAAATATATAAATCCTAAGGAAGTGAGAGCGTGGGTTTAAGTTATATAGATAAGCTGGAAATATGTGGGTAATTAGTTTATGACTATAGAGGAAGCTGAATTAATATGAAAAGATCTTTGTGGCCTTAGAATATAATTATTTTAACCATATTATAATAGGCTAAGTAATATTAATTGCTAAGTATATTAGTCTGTAAGCTTAGTTAAATTTTAATGGATAATATATTTACTGTGGTAAAAATAAGAAGTATAATCTGGATATATATTTATTTTGATATTTACTAAGCTTTACTGAGGATTGTTAATTTTATTAGAAATTATGTATATTAGAGGAACTCCTTCTTTATTATTTAATATTAATAGGTAGATAGATAATTTTATTTATTCTAAGCCTCTTACTATATTAGTGATATGTATTATTATATTATAGTTTATATGTTTAGAGTAATATCTTTTTCTTTTAAAATGAACTAAAACTTGTCTAGTCTATGTCGGAATAATCCTGGCTTGTATAATGTTTTAAAAGATATGCACGTTTGAGTATATAATATCTCTGTAAATTATATATATTATTGTCTGAATTTGGATTCTTAGCTCTTAGAGCTCTATACTATAAACTAGTATATATTTTGATTAATTTCTTAACTCTATAGTTAAGAGGCGCTAAACTGTACTTAGGGATTATTCTGGAATTATAAGATTATATGTATTTGTATTACTATATATGAATACTGTTTCTGCCGCTTATGCATGGTTTATCTGCTATCTTATAATAAATATAAATTTTCTAATATATTATACTTCTCTAAATAAAATTCCTAAATCTAAGTTTATAGTTTTTGCTAGTGATCTTTAAAGGGGGTCTATCTGTGACTTTAGTACCTGCTTATTTAACTTAGGGATGTGGCATGCTTAAATATGCTAGCGCGACTACTAAATGAGCTCATTATATGTGTTATAGAGAGTTTGGATGTAGATATAGATATCGCTCATTTTGCTTAAACATCCAGATTATTATATAATACGGTTATAGATCTCTTATACAAAAATAGTAAGAAAGTTAGCGAAGAATGGGTTCTTATATAGACTAGTTCTAAAAGCAAGGAAAAAACTATAGAAATAGCAATCTGATATTTAAGCACTATTGATATTGGTCTTGAGCAGATTATATACAAACAAGCTCTTAATGAAGTAAGTAAAGCTGGCCATTTTAACTTAATAATAATAATCTTTTGAAGTGTAAAAAAGCTATTTATTAAGTAGTATCTCTACAACTTTAATTACTAGATTAATATAGCCTTCTAAAACGCTGCGTAGCGTAATTATTAAAATATTATCCAGTATTTATTAGGTGAAGGCGCTAATATTAATATATATAAGAATAGTACTCCTCTCATATACACTACTGCTGCTAGATATAGAGATGTGGTAGAATATTTACTTAAGAATAGAGCGGATATCAATAATATAGATGAAGATGGATAGACTATACTATATAAAGCTATTATTAGTGGATTTATTAATATAGTTATAGTCCTACTTAAGCATAGAGTTAATATAGAATTAGAAGATATAGATAATCTTATAGCTCTCTTACTTACTAAAATCCATAAGTAGTAGGATATAGTTAAAGTTCTATTAGATAGCAGAGTAAGAAATAATTATATAAGTAATATAGAATAAATTTAACTAAGCTTAGTACTTTTTAGATAATAGAGAAAAGAGTATTATTTATTACTCTAGAGGTGTAAAATATTATATAATAAATATAAAAGATATTTATTTAGTTTTAATTTATTAATGCTCACTTTAACTATTAGAAGTAATAAAGTAGTAAATTTTTAGATATTTATTTTTAATAGAAATATTATTAATATTAATTAGTATTTTTTTCTTCTAATTTGATTCTAATCTATTCTTCTACACTATTCTGTACCGGCTCGGACCTTCGAATTGGATAATAAGTAGAGATATATATTAAGATCTTATTTAGATATAAAGTTGAATATGATTAAAAAGTCTAATATTTTTATATTTAGGATTATTCCTTATTCTTAGTATCTTAAGATGGTGCTGTAAAATCTTTAGATGTCTTATGTTTGGGTCTTGGATAATATAAATTCTATATTGTTAACTTTATTTAGACTAATATAATATCAGTACTTATAAGATATGTATAATAAGTAGACTATATGCTTGTTTGATTGGTACAAAATGTCTTGACGTGGCTAGTGTCGCGAAATCTGACCTTAATAAAGATGTTGGCTTTGTTATTAAGGTGGCTTATTTTAAACGCTTTTTTTAGTAGCGTCTAGTTGTAATGGAGTCTCTGCTCTCTTTTATTTCTTTTCTGTTTTTTAATGGATTCTATTTTATTATTTGTATGAGGCGATATAGCTCTTATTCTCTTAATATTATACTTTATAGAATCTCTTATTGATAAATACGCTCTATTTAAAGTTGTTATATACTATGATTTTATATGATTAATTATGTGGTTTATAATTTATATGATTAGCAAGTCATAGAGCTGGTATTTTAATTATAGTACTTACTGTCTCTGTGGGGTTACTATAATGTGGTGGTTCTGAACTACTATTGCTCTTACTCTTCTTCTAAATCTCGTAGAAATTTCTGTGAAAGGCGGTCGTACGCGGATTAAAGATTGATTGATGCTTAGGCCTACCGTTGAGTTAGATTATTTTATATGCTTTTGGAGAATAACTTACTTGCTAAATAGCTCTCTGATTAGCTTTAGTGGGTTGTAATTTATTAATAGCTATATAAAATATTTTAAGATACTAAATAAGCTATTATTTAATTAAATTTTAGTACTACTACTAAGCTTCCTCTAATTTATATATATTTTTAAGGGTCATAATTTAATAGTGAATGGCTAATTAAGTACGCCTGTATTCTCTCTATATAAGTAGATTAGTAACGACCTTCTTAAAAACCCTTGAGGATATAAAAAATATAACTAAAATGTCTTCTTTAGTAGACTATTCCAGACCTTCTATGTTGTCGACTCAGTGATAGAAAAATATAGATAATTATTCTTATTTTATGGCTCTGGACTTGTTATATGCTGATACTCTGATAGAGAGGTACTTGATACGCTATATTATTATATTATTTAATTACTATATATTATTATAATGCTTTCACCCTAGAGGGCTAAAATGAATAAAGAAATAGATAAAGACTGATTAGTTTAATAGAATAAAAGTAGATATTATTGGTAATACTTCTCTAGACTGGGCTTATAGTGTTAATAAAATTTATACTAACACTATTACTATAACTAAACGCGCCTGCGCTGTATGGTGTGCAGTTGATATTAGTCACATGTCTAGTCAAGGTCTAGCTAAGAGTGTTATAAATTAATAAAAAAGCCTTACTTTTTCTAAAATTAATAAAAAATAAATAATTAAATTATAACTCTTATATATAATACATTAAGTTTTAGTACTATTAAACAACCAATTATGACTTAATTCTGGATAATTTGGATAGCAATGGCCGATAGTAATCGTCTAAATTTTAGAATTTTAATAAGATATTATCTAATTATTACCATCTTAGTGTATGTCTAGATTCTTAAGCTGTAAAATTATATAAGGGCTAGTGATATTATACTAATTATAAGGATTACTTATTTATTAATAACACCATCAATTATTCTAAGTAGGATTTTAGTAAGGTATTTTTAGCACTAATTAATATATCCTACACACTAGCCGTAGATTATAGCGGTTACATAATAAGTCTTAAGAATAATAAGAAATAATACTGATTAGAACTTTTTATCATTATAATATTTATAATAGATATATTTAGATATAGGAATTTATCTTTCTTAATTATAAAAACATAATTTAGTTAAATAACTCTTTAATTTATTACTAGAATTACACTATTAGCTATATTAGCTAACTAATAAGTGTAGAATAGATAGATAAGTAGCTATTAAAATAATATTATTAAGCTTACTAATAATGCGTAAGTGGTTGTAAACACAGCAGCTGCCAACACAAGGCGTATCCACGGATTTCATAGCCCATTATTAGGTAGAATTAAAAAGAATTATTAACTCATCCAGTTTTCTACTAACAAATTGCTAAAAGATCTGCGGAGGGCAAGCAGAGTGAAGGCTAATATAATAGTAGAGGTATACTAGTAGAGAGTATAGATTAATAAAATCTCTACTATAAATATTACTTATTGTTAATTACTTAATATTAAGTGTAGAGTGCACGTCCAAATATATATAAGACTAGATGAGACCATTATTAGATTTAATAAGTAACATAACTAATTAATAATTAAATAGACTGCACACTAAGCAGCTAAGGACTCCTTATAGCTGACATAAGATAATTATTACCAACTGTTAGATGAGTTAGATCATATGTAGTGTAAGTTCTAGCTCATCAACAGTCTAGTCGACATAGCCTTGCTTAAAGAAGATAACGAGTTCTAGATTAACAATTAATCCTACTAGATCACTGAAGTAATTCTAGATTTGGAAAATAAGATAGAGCGAAAGTATTAGGAACAATTAAGAATATAGAATAATAAAATTTAATAGCTAAAGGCTGCTATAGTATATATATATAAGATAGAGTGATTTATTTATTATTAATTACTTTTAATATATTGAATTTTCAATCTTATTATATTTTTAAGATTTCTATAGTAGATAGTTTATATTAATTCTTATTTATTTCTTTATATATTATTAAATTTTCTTTTTCTCTTTATTAATAATTTATTGCCCCAAGGGGTCTTTTCTAAGTAAATTTATCTTATAGAAGTTTATATCTTTTATTGTGTTCTCGAAGTATAGCTTTTTTTAAAAGATATATTTAATTGTGTCTAGAAATAGTAAGTAGAGTTAATTCTATTCCTAGACAGTAAAACTATACAGATTAGCTATAATTATAAGCTCATAATTGAATTTAAAGAGTGCTACTCTATTAGTATTATCTTAAAATCTTACGAGTTCCTCTATAGGCTCTATATAGTATAGAATATTGTCTAGAATATTATAAAAGTAATATATTCTGACTTATCATATAGTTAACTTAGTGAAATATGCCACAAATTCTTCCTGGTTAAAATCTATATTATAAATATAATAACCGGAATCCTGGGTTCTAATATTGATAAATAAATTAAGTTTTATCATAGGATTCTCTAGTGGAGAGGCTAAAATAAGTATAAGATTTATATCCTTAGTTAGAATTTCTAGTTCCCTAACTAGTTACGAAACTGGTGTCTAGAATAAAGATTCAATTATACTAAATTAGAGTGTCTTATTTTATAGAGTAATCCCTAGTTCGCCCATCTATATGCCACTTTGTTATCCTAGAATTAGCGCAGTATTATACATATCACAATCCTTCATGACTGAGAACTCCATACTAAAAAAACAGAAAAATATATTTCTTTTAATAGCAAATAATATCAAATATGGACCTATGTCGTAGTGTTTTTCGTAGATATTTGATAGGTATAGATATTTTTAGTTTATAAAGAATATCTCAATATTAGTCACTCTACAGCGAACTACAATCTGGAATTCGCTCCGAGAGTCTATAGCTAAGAAAGGAGTTAATACTACAGTAGATTTCTCTTATATTATATTAAGGACGTTATAGGTGCGGATACTAATATTAATTAGAACAGAATTCTTATAGTTAAATAAATTAGAAGGATAGAGACTTCTAAGCAATAAATAAATAGCTAAGTATTTGTGGGCTCACTTGTCGGTATTTTTTTGATAAGGACAGTAAGGAGTATCAAAGCCTAATCTTTTAGATAGCTAAGTAAATTGCTTTTATAGCTTATAGGTATTAAGTTGCTTATATAAACTATAATACTTTTATACTCCACACAGTAGATAGTTAGATATTCCAAAAAAATTTCTTATAAGAAAAAGATATAGCTGCTAATAGGCTGACTAGAAGCTATATCCTAATCTTTAATTATTTCATTCCTCGTATCCGTTGGCAGAATATTGGATCAGAAAGATTTAGTTGGGAGGCTCGACATAGCGATAGCATAAAGAGTCCTAGATTAATTCCTAAAACCTATATGGGTAGAAGACTGCCTAGAGTAGTTATATAATTAGTTTAAGATATTTAATATTCTCTAAAAAGAGCTTCAGGGATAGAATTATGTATGGATATTCTAAGATCTGCTTTTATAATTTAGCTTTTATACCAGGATCTTCGACAAGCGGAAAGAGCTAGTGAAAGATTGATTCTATATAAAGATAATTTATAAGTGAGATTATAGAATACCGCCCTTCTATTATCGTCATCATGTCAGAGTCGAGGATTTTTGGTGTATAATTTGTTAGTTCTGATAAAGCTTGAGATATATAGATTAGATAGTTGGTAAATTCTTATATTAGAATTTAATAGTGGCTTAAATTATATAGTAAGAGAATACTTATATTAAGATATTATTAACTAAATAGATAATAGCTTATCTATTATAATCTTTATACTCTAGGATACTCGAGCAATGAGTCTATTTATAATTAGAATGTTTGATGGAAATCTTTCCGCTTAGGGTAGTAAAGCTAGTTAAAATCATCACACTTAGTTAATAACTATTTTATTAGCTATTTTTTAGCTCCTTAGAAATCTTTATGCTATTTATACAGCTGGGCGTTTCGATAGATCTCCCCATCACAGAATTTTTAAGAGATGAATTCACTCTTTTAAAGTCGCTAACATCCCTTAGCGGTAAGGACATTTGAGTTGTAGATATCTAACACCTACTAAGTATTTTTATAATCAAGAAATTAGAAAGCAGCTGCTACACAATACTAACCTTAGAAATATAGTGGTTAGATATCTTCAAGTAGAATCACCTTAAGCGGAGGATTCTGACTCAAGCTAGTAGTAGCGGCCTCGCTAGAGATTAGGCGACCCAGCTGCTACCATGACAGCTTATAAGATATCCATATTGCTAGATTAAGCTGACAGCAACCTTCATTTTTGAAACAGTAGAGAAGGCGCTTGATATTATAATTATTAAGACTCTATGCATTGGGAACTTCTAGTCCTTCAAAGTAGAGGCATTCAAATTGACAGATCTTCAGGATAGCAAGCTGTGCCTAGGCAATATTACTAGCAATAATAGAGTCTGAGCTCATTCTATACTCCAATAATGTCTATTGTCTATTGGAATCCGCTACCATAAGAATCGAAGGCCTACTAAATGATAGTAAAGCCCTTAAGAACAGTCAAGCCATGGTCTAATATGGTCATTAAACTATGGTATGTCATTTAGCGTTATTAGGTGCCGTTCACGGTTCAAGGGCGATGGGGAAAACCATGCTTCAAAAGAGTGCGCTATATAAGCGCTGGATAGATATAACTAAAATTTCTTAAAATTAATAAACACGACCACACTAACTAAATATATTGATTATGAAATGCAAGTACACTGCCTAGGTTAAACTCATTAATAAAAACCCGAAGTCTACTCTCTACTACGGAAATCGCCTAATAAAAGTAGTAGGGGAATTACACTACTTATTAAAACAGTCTCTCTATATAATCCTCTTGATGGGATGTGATCTTAAGAAAGAGACGCTAAGACATTTATGCTTTAATATAGAAAGCCCTACTAGCTAAGCTACTATTACACTATAGGTAGACAGACGTATAATTTATATAGAATACTCTTGATTATTTGCCGATTGCGACCTAATAAATTAAAAGTTAAAACTAGTCTTAGAAGCTATACCTATCTACTATGTCTAGTAGAACATCTCTATTAATTAACTATTAAAAGAGAGTCTTTATAATTTAATCCTCTCCTATTTTTTATTTCTGTTCGTAGACGTCATCTGCATCTTTGTGGATGATATTGGTGGCCTAAATATTATGGAAAATCTACTTTCGACATGAGCCTATATTAGCTTATTATCCATTCTTTATTATCAGACGCGCCCACGGATTATAATTATTATAGATGGTAGAATGGTGAGCGCAATATAAAGTCTTATTAATGAATAAGATTTTCTATTCTATCTAATATGGCCTAAGATACTACAGCTATTTAATATATTTGTAGATATATAGATTTTTCGCCTACTTTCGAGCGATAACCGCTTTAACCAGCTGGAGAAAGATATTTCCTCACAGCTATAATCTACACAGCTATAGTGTGAATGAAAGAAGATTAATTTTAATATTATTTATTTTAAAAAATTCTTTTAAGATGCCTTATAATATATAGGTAATAAGATGTTACTATTTTTTAATTTTATATAGAAGGCTTATAGTTAAACTCCTTTAAATAGAGATTTCTCTTTCTATCTAAAGACATTTCTTAGCTTTAAGCACTACACAAGCCTCTTATATAAAGGCATAATATCGTATATCATATTAGTAATACTCATAGATACTTACTCTCTAGATATATATAGTAATAGGCATTTCTATTTTAATTATCCATATATTACTAACCTATGCCTGCTCTAGTATTCGCTCCTGAGCTAATTTTTCAGGTGCTATATCAGGAGCCCTGCGAGCACGCTATACAGGGAATTTTCAGCACTAAGAAATTTGCTTTATATTTGCTCCATAGAATACAGTTAAAGTTCAGCGTTTTTTTCCAATCTATGTAAGCCAACAAACTTAAATTAAGTAAGATCTATCAGCATACTCTCAGAATGCACTATAAGTACTAGATATAGGCGCAGAGTAATAGTATCTATTTTACCTATTTACATAGGACTCTAGAGTATGTATATCTATATAAATATTTAGTCTATAATATATACGTCCAAGTATTTAGTGAACTACTAGCTAAGGAGGTGGAGAGTCTATATTTAACTCACTACTTACTATATAAGAACAAAGCCAATATTATAGTGAAGATTAAGTCTACAATAGTATCAATTCAGATTCTCTATATTAATAGTGGCAGCACTTGAGGTATTATACCACTCAAGATCCTTATAATTCTTCAGAAGCTAGTTAGGAATGACGTGCTGCTCTATAATATCTTTAATCTTAGTATAGATATCAGTTCTAGAGGCCTTACTATTATTGAGTATCTGCTTTTCCATCACAATCCAAAGGTTTGTAAGATAATCTTTGAGGGTCTTAGTTCCCAGTTATTCATAGATAAATGTTAGAGACTAGCTGGGAAGATCAAAAGACTATAGATATAGAATAATTTATATAGTGCTAAAAAATATGAATATATACTATAAGAATACTACTAGCCCAGTCTAAAACTATTTAGTCCCCCTCTAACAGGGAGATTTAGAGATAAAGTCGCCGTGACGATGGCCTCGTCAAAAGACAGCACTACCTTTATCTACACTAACTATAATAGAACTGCACCTCGAGGCTCTAGTCTTAGTTATGATCATTTATAATCCACAATCAAATATGAGCCTTTTCTATAGGAAGTATATATTATACTCTTACTCTAAAGATATATACTGCAAGAGACTAACCATTCTATAAAGAACAAGGAATATTGGCAGCTCCTGAATAAATCAACTGTGCTATTATAGGCCTATTTGACTGATAGGCGTAGGTTATTCCCTACAGTCAATATCTCCAATGTCGGGTCTTTCCACGATAAGAGCATGAAGCGCCACAACAACCCTATCAATATCGCAGTATTAGAGGCGCGGCATCTATCCTATAAAAGTATAAAATCAGATATTATCTTATTACTAGGAATAGGCTTCTCACTAATAAACTACTCTCTAACTGTCTCCTTTTTTAGAAATCTTTGGAAAGATAGGTTTCTATTATATATTTATAACTCTTTCATATCTTCCTTTAATAAGGAGTAGATATAAAGAGAACTATAGAATATCTTTAATAATTACTTATGAAAGTCCTTTATCTATATCAATCTATCATTTCTTAGCGACCAGCCGGCTATGGATGATCCTAGAAGTATGGCAGATCTATCTAAGTAAGTCTGTATTTAAGTTTTATATTCTAAGAAGATTAAATCTATAGTAATTACGCTTCTGACTTTTTTTTTTTACTTTAAATTAGACTATCTGTCTATATACCGCCTAGGGCTCTATGTCTGCAAAGAAACAATATAATACCACAGCCTAGTATATTCCATAATATAAGCCTTAGGCGGATTACAGCTAGGACTGCAGAAATTCTATAAAAATAAAGTCAACCTTAGAGTTGTATTATTTAAAAGTGACATCTATGCCAGCTATTATTAGTATACTAAGACTATTCAGTTCTGTGTCTAGGATCTCTCTAATAAGATCAGTTTATTGCTATAATTTTACAGACATTTTAGGAATATTAGTTCGTTTTCAACTACTATAGAAAGTATTAGGGAAAGGCAAGACACCTATAATATATTTAGTAGACAGAATTATAGATATAAGCATTATTTTAACTACAATATATATAGAATAAAAGCTATAAGAGAAAATAAATAGAAATAGTAGTTTATTTATATAATATTATAGGCTTTTTATACTTTGATTTTTAGCTATAGGGTGTCTTTAGCACTCTAAAGAAGCCAATCTGCACTACATATTAAAACAGTCTAAGACGAAATAAGAAATATAATTTTTTAGACTATTCTTTCCTCAGAACCTATAATATTAGATAATTTATATCTCGCTCATTAAGGATATAGTGGCTTGCTCACTCTAATCATTATATATTCTTTCCAATATACAGTCCTTGTGGTAGATAAATTTTTGCAACCAAAAGCATGCGTGTTTTAGGAGTCATAAGCACGAAAACCTAAATATCTATAATTTACATTCTATCCTCTCAAAAAGGGTGACTGTCTAAAAGTATAAATCGTTGACTCAGAACCATAATTACATCAATATATATATATGCTAGATTGGACGTCAAACGCAATTATAAGCATGCATCAGTGCTAGCACTGATTCTACCTTAAAATTTTAGTCAAGATGGAAAGTTAAGTTAACAGTACAAGTCTAATTTAGAATAATAAGCTTAATTTTATGTAGCACTGAGCCATCAACTAATATCAACCAGTTACTTATATACAAGTTAGACTTCCTCCCAATACGACTACCAATTACTTAGCTATATTAGAAACAGATTCTCAGTCTAACCCACCCAAAAAAAAATTATTAAATATATACCCAGGATGGCCTATCGCGGTTTCTAAACTATACACTAAACACTTTTTCAGTCCCTTCTAAATCGGATACCAAGATGAAATAAGGTTTATATAAGAACTTTATATATAGTGATTTTATTATAGTGAGCAAGTAGTTATATAACAAGAGTAAAATATACTTGATTATAAGACTCCTTAAGATAAACTTCAGCGACGTAACTTTAGACCGTATTTTATAGATTTAGATCACATGACTTTTTAAACTCTAAAGCCGTGAAAACTATGGCTAGTAGAAACTATAGAGTGGCATCTAGATAAAAGCTCGCCCCTCGCATCAGAACCCTAGCTCTAAAAGTTACAAATAATTCTCTATTAAATGCCAGCAATCGCAGCTCGAAAGTTATTCAAGATAGGGGACAATGCTGGTCGTAGTCCTTATTACAATACGATATTGCTCCAGCAAGATAATATTTCCTAATTTACTAATTTATTAGCCAGTATTTTCTTATAACTTCTACTTATCACGTTTTTTATGTTTCTAGAATCCTATCTGTCATTAAGCTACCTTAATATTCTATTAAAGGAGCTCAACTCATCTCACAGCTTAGATTTTATTGTTATCACAGCGGTCTGTCTTAATACAAGCTCCATCGGTCTTAGCTACCTATAGTAGCGCTATTACAAAAACTATATATAACTATACAATAAGATTTTCAGGTAGAGTAGTTCTTATAGAGACGACTTATTAATTATTAACTATCTACTAGACTATTACTAATTAACTCCGCCACTAGTCTCGCAAACATGCTCCTAACCATCTATACCACAAAAGGCAATATTTCTACCAAATTACAATAGATTAAAATTATCATAGGAGCCTCCTATACTAGGATCACATTAACTATATATTTATTCTATAGCGGGCTGCTACTCTTGATTAAACGGAATAAGTAGATACGACATAGTGATTAAGAAAATATAATATCAAAATCTAAAGAGCACATAGGTGTATTCTTATTAATAGAGTTAAATATTCTTAGATGACATCTCACACACTACACAAATATATAGAATAAGGCATTTTGCTTCTAGTAAGAGCTTTAAAAAATCATACTAAGATATTTATTAGTTTTATGAAGACTATTATACCAATAGCCAAAGGAGATAATAATATTACTTATAGCAGTTTAATAACCGACTTAGTCTTTATTACTTTTTAAAAGATAATTAAATCAGAGTTTTAATCTTTCTATAAATCTTCACACTACTTCAGATAGAAGCTAGGTTCTAAACATATCAATATAAGCTTTCTAACCCTCTAAGTGTCGTCTAATACACTCTTTTAACTAGTCTCCCAAAGCATACTGCTTCCAATATTTGCTAGAGTATTTTAGCAATATAATAATATAAGATACTGGCTTCTAGAGACTTACTAAGTTTTATCACCCCTATCATAGAGAGAAGTATATTATCTACACTCACATTTCTATATACTAACTAAAAGCTACTGTGAAGGTAGTTAAGCATATACATGACTTCCATATAGAATATTACGACTTCGTATAGCTTTAATTGCCTGAGAGGTGTTACAAAGATGTGTGCAAGTGAGATATCTATAACCTTATAGATAAAGAAGATATGTTTATTGTTATATAAGACTTTCTACAGTCAGACAATATTCTTGTGAGAATAGTCTTTAATTGCAGCAAGCCTCTTCTTATTATCAATAGGATGAGACCTAACCATAAATTCCTCAAAGGAAGCATTATTTATATAAACAAGTATTCTAGGTCCTGCCTGGTCAAATTCGAAGATTCTGTTGTATCTTTTCCAGGGATCCTCGGTTGCTGTTTTGAACAGACCGCGTACAGGAACCAGTCGGCGAAGCTTTGCACTACGCTGGTCATGGGATACAGTTTCAGTTTCAGTCAGAGCTCTCTTAGACAAATTGCGATTTGCCGCAGGTTTACTGCGTGGAAAAAGTGTTGCCCGCCGTTCAAGATCCGCCATTTGTCGCTAATTTGTTCCTCAATGATTACAGTATTCAAAAACGTGGCATACATCTAGTTATATAGCATGCCAGCCACGGTTAGCCGCGCAAGACTTTGAAACCGTGGTAAGCAACGGCCAGCCCGCGTGGGACAATAGCTCGACGAGTATAGCATAGTATGTCATTGTTCGGAAGGAAACCCGTAAGGGAGATTCGCCCTTATGCGACGAGGTGTGTCGTTGTGCACTAGGGAGCCCGCGTGGGTAGGTGGCCCTTGTGCGATGAGCAGATCGTGGTGTACCACTTGGCAACGTGGGGCCCGTATGGCGCAACAACCCGCAGCGGATACGGGCCCGCGTGGGAAGGCAACAGCAAGGAAGCCCGCTGGGGATCCAAGCCCGCAAGGGATTTTTGCCCGTAGGAGATGGCCAAATCGTGGCAGCCCATAAGATATGCCCTCCCTCGTGGCACAGAAGCCCGCATGGGTTACCACGGTTTGACCGTCTCATATGGGCAACAATCCCCTGTGGCCTTCCGTCCCTGAGGGGAGCACCCCACATGCGAAAGACAGACCATGATTTCGCACAGGGCCTTGATGCCCGTACGGTAAAGCAACCCGCGAGGGACGAAAAAACCATGGCAACCCACGTGAAATACTATCCCATGAGGGAGAGCCCACCGCATGGGTTGCCATGGTTTGTTGATCGTGTGCGGGCTGTTCTCCCATGTGAACACCGATCCCTCGAGGGATGGCTTGTCGGGAAAATCGTGGACAAGCTCGTGAGCCCCGCATGGGATAGCAGCCCACAACCGATACGCATATCGTGGTAGCGCTTGCTCTCCCATAGGGGATGACAGGGACTGCCCACCCACGGTATGGTTTCTGATTGTAAATTGAATATCGCTGCCTTGATAGGATAGCCGCTTGGTGGCACGGTGAGCCAAAAACCGTGGAGAACGCGTAAAGGTGTGGATCTGAATCATATAAAGCTCGATCCATCTGGAAAGATTACTTCCTTCATGCAAAGATGCCGCTCACTATTGGCCCCTACCAGCTCTCCGAATCCATCAAAGATGGCGCATATCGAGGTATCCTATTTCCTATCCAAAAGGTCGGAAAGTCGAACTGATTAAGAGCCAGGGAAACATCTAACAACACAAGAACCCGTTTATATCATACTTCAAGAAGTAAATACTACATCCCTCTTTACAACAAATCTTTAGCAGGGCTTCACGGGGGTTATTAGTGTTCCCGCTGTCCGCTAGATCGGACACGACTCAGGGAAGCTAGTTTTGGTGTCAGATCCGCTTAGACCCACTCTGGAAGAGTTACACAGCTCGCATTATAGGCACAAGCTGCCACCGATCGATCTACTTACCATCCAGTTAATTAGCCGCATTCAGATAATGCACAAATATTCACTGACTCATAGGTCACTTCAACCAAGTTCATTTTCCTTAGGACACTACGGATAGCAAAGCTCATAGATTCTTCTCTATAACTTCCACTTTACCCCATCCAAGGCCTTTATTAACGATCTTAAACAAATCAGCGCAATATTAGCATACTTATATAATAATACTAAGAAGTGGTCTAAGTTCGTAGCTTTACCAGTTCCAGAAAGATTCAAAACTGCCCCAACCCAAGTTCAGAAATATATAGATTATGTAAATACACCCTCTCCGATCAACTATGCATCCCTTCAAGGTCTTTTTACACCCAAGCAAGGAGTCTCTCTATCTAATTCCACAATTTGTGCAGACCGTTCATATCTCTACGACAAGCTATATTCTTGTCTTCAATAAGTCGGTCACACGGTAAAATATCCTATCGCTATATAGGGTGATTCCAGTGGGATAGCCCTACTCAAAAGTCAATCAGAAATGCTATCTATTTACTTGATACTGCTAGCTCATAAAAGCAAACCCCGCTCATACCGGGCGCACGATCTCAAGCACCAATTCTGGCGAGATATTCAGTGGCTACTAAAACTGGCTAAGTATGGACCTAAAGCCTTTAAGACCAAGATTATTAGTCGAGTCTACAAATTCTTAACAATAGTGGTCGAAATTGTGCTAAACAATCAACAGTTCTAACTTAAAAAGCTTTTATACCTAGCAGAGCAGCAAATCCCAATCGCTACTTCATCTAAAGGTTAGCAAAAAGCTGCCGTCTATTAACATAATAAACTCGTCCACCTGAAAGGCAAAAATACTCTTTTTCAGGATATAGACTTTATAGAGTTCTCATTTTCTCAACTCTAATACATATTATACTATTCCTATTTTTTCACACTAAGCTCGTCAAGTTACTGCAATAAATATCTCAATTTTTTCTTAAATTCTTTTCAAACATATTCAAGCCAAGATAACAAATATACTAAATCAAAACATCTACCTCTATTTATCAACTATCTATAACAAGCCAGAGCCTCTAGTCTCTCTCTTTCATTTTAGAAGACGTGCTCTGCTTCCAGACAATCCTAAGAGTTCCTCTAATAGTGCGCACTGTTCCTTATACAGTTTGAGCCACTCGGGCATCCGAAGTTGCACCTCGTTATAAGATAGGCGTACTAGGTACTCAGTCTTCCCAGCTTATATGTAGTGGGTCTGAATTAGATTTTCAAGATAAAGTTTCGCCAATAAACCAGGCTACTTAATTATGGTTCCGTATATTATATCAAGTAATATTTAAGGTTAATAAACACCTTCTAATGCCTCTGTAATAATCATATCTAGGGTTCCTTGATTAATCAACCGGGGCGCGCTACGCTGTGTGATGTCACGCGCATTCTGGGCGTTCCCACTAGATTCGCAGGAGCTGGATGAAAGATCATAGTCGAGTAGTAATAAATTATAAAAACTATTAAAAGCTGCATCAAACCTAGTTTAATTTTCAGGCAATGAGAACTCTTTTAGAATCCTTTAGCTACAATATTCTATCTTCAAGAAATCAAGTTCTAAAGTACTGTTGGGTTTTGATAATGGTTCGTCGTCAAGTTTCCAGGCTTTGTCAATCCAGCTTTTATCAGAAAAGGTTGCGTCTGAAACTAGTATAAGACTACAATCTTAGAAGCTGTCCTCTAATTTTATATCGAGCCTGATAGGAATGTAGCCAAACTGTGGAGATTAGCTAGATTTTTATTCGTCAGTTTTATTTATATTGCGAGATAGCAATAGAATAGAGTCCCTTACCGTCGTATTGGATAATTCATTCGGAGAAACATAGTTATTAGACATAGATGCAAAAGTAGGCTATATAAGGCCTTACATATTAAGGAGTCAAAAGAGAAGTCTGTTTAGTAATTTTAAATAATCTTAAACACTAGACTAGAATAGCTTTTTATATATTATTAAGAACTATAGCTGAAGGCTTTCATGGCATTATCAGCGATCATAAGGTTAAGGTGGCCACTAGTTGGGCAATATACAGCCTATCAATTGATTACATGGTCTGCCATACAAAACCTCAGTCTAGGAGCATGAAATACAGCCACTTTCTACCTCACTATGGCTATAAGTTGGGCAATCTATAGCCTATTAACCAATTCTATAGTCTTCGATAGTTGGCTTTAGTGAGACAGTATCTGTTTTTTCTTATAACTAAAAAATTATAAGACACTATAATACAGCTAATACAATATAATCACAGGGCTATAATTATACTATAAATAGCAAGGCCATTACAGAGTTTTCAAATCACTTTAATAGAACCTCATAGACTAGACAAGAAAACATTATCACCTCTTAACATTATTACGGACTAAAGTTGTACTCAGCTTAATTAATATTTAATCTAGGTTATAAAAGACATTAAACTGCTTACTAAATACTCAATACCTCTCTTTATTAGAATATTAATTATTATAGCTATCAAA
The DNA here is from genome assembly GCA_037356135.1 of Talaromyces sp. F31. Taxonomy (NCBI): domain Eukaryota; kingdom Fungi; phylum Ascomycota; class Eurotiomycetes; order Eurotiales; family Trichocomaceae; genus Talaromyces; species Talaromyces sp. F31. The sequence continues at coordinate 22,492 of JAYXSF010000053.1, read as the reverse complement.
TACCCAGGTTTAGATATATCTATTAGAAATCTAGTAAACTCTATTTTCTATAAGAGTGATAAACTCTATATTAGCTTCTTCTAAGCTAGTGAGTAGACTAGTGGTAGATTTACTACCTTCAATAATTCACTTATACAAGAGTTTGTCTTTAGGCCTAAATAATGAAAGACAATCCTTATTTTATAATATTATGGAAGCTAACATCCCCATCGTGACTAACGACAGCAATAGCGATCAAGTTATAAAATCTTTATTGAGACCGCAGCGTGCTAGAGTTAATCGACCCAATTATACCTACAAAGCCCTATGGGCCAGTATAAAGCATAGTACAACTCCTAAACCACTTTAACGACGCAAGAAAAAGAGAGGAGTTATTATCAATAATATAGATAATATTGCATCTCTCTTCGTCAATAGGCTCAATCTATTTATAATATATACTACTAATTATTTATAGGATAACATATACGAAAAGTTTCAATAATAGCACTATTCGATGTTGAATAAGATCAGAAAGGTTAAGAAGAATCTTTTAGTCTTAAACAAGGATAATAATATATTAAAGCAGTAGAATAGCAGGTTAAATTAGTGGAATAAAAAGTAGAAGCAGCTATACTAAGAGTTAAAGTAAAAACTTAAAGAACTATAGTAATAAAATAAACAGTCGAAGCAAGAAATCAAGCGACATAAGAATAAAATTAAAAGACTAAGGGAAACCCAGGCTACTTGCTATCCAGTGTATCTTAGATCGAAAAATACAAAAACCCATTATTCGCTAATACAGCGGCTTAGCTACGAGTCATATCGTCTCCCATCCTTGGATCGCAAACAGGAATTAAATCCAAGTCATTCAGATCGGCAAGCTGTCAAAAAGATACAATTAATTAATCTACATATTCCACTCCTCTCTACAGAGCTAGAGAGTTATCAGAAAAAAAATCTTATTTTTAATAAGAATTATCCTCATAATAAGCTACATTCAGCTTCTATATTTATCAATAATACCGTGATAGTCGGCTTTTAGTATATAAATCTAAGTAGAAATAAGCAATTACTAGTGTATTACTTTATTAAAGACTTTCATTTTACATATCGCAAAGGAGATTCATTCATTCTCATAAAAGATAGTAATTTTAATCTTCTAAATAAACTTAGTGACTAGCTTAATTATAATACTAAAGATAAAAAGAGTGCTATAAACCTAGATATAATAAAAATATAGATAAAAATAATATAGAAGAATAGAGTCTATACTAATAAAAAAAATATAATAGTTAAATATTAATTCCTTTCTAACCATAAAGATAATCTCATTACTATTAATAATCCTTATTAAAGTTAGATAGATATAATATTAGCCTAAACCCCTTAACCACTACGCCAACTGGGTGAAGAGACTGCATTAAGAATTAATATAATTAACATTATCTAAAAAGTGCAAGACGTAACAACAACTGCTAGTTCTTAATTCCTGGAGGTATATTTTTAGATAAAATTGATAATCTTAGATATTATTGACCGACTAATACGTCTATAGCACTTTTTAATGAAGCGAGCCATATTAATGCGAAATCCACTATCTTCGCGAGGTGTTCCTAGTGCTATTATTGACGTCAGTATGAGATAGCCTATAGATATCGTATGTGAACTCCTACCTTAGAGGGAAGAAATGAATGATAGAGTTCGTACGCAATCACGCCAATCGCGCTAAGTGTAATCAATGCTATGGTCATTATGGCTATAGTATAATCAAAGCACATATTTGTTTTTTTCCCAATCAATCTCCTACCAGAGCCATGTCGGTAATTCTAAGCTTCTAGGTCTCAGTTAGTATTAGTCTCTGCATAAGTTAGTAAGCAAATACCGTTTTCTAGATGTAAGATAGAAGTAATGTTTATAATTTATAATGATATGCAAGTATTTTATAAAAAGACTAAATCTCTAAAAGGTAAAGTATTAGATTAAATAACATATATAATTTAATAAAAATAGGTTGGCAGCTGAATCTCAGCTTATTTATAGTGTTGGGCGCCTATAGAGCGAAAACGAGGCAGGCTTTAATTATATATATACAAGGTTAAAGAAGCTAAATGTTAATAAAGTGGCTATAAAATTAATAGATAGCTATTGCATAATAGCTTTCTATATTATAATATTGAATATTGAGCTTATTATTAGCAGCGCGACTGCGCTATATATAATATATAGACTTAATAGTAATAAAATGGGTTATCCTTATCAATATAATATCAGATGTTACTATAATTTAATAGATTAAAGCCCCTAATGCTACTTATATATCTGTAGAGTCTGATAACTTAAGACTCCCTATTCATTTCATTTCTGCCTCGCTGCGCTAGTTATGAAGTAGGTGATTTGTAGCTAATGAACCAGTTTTATAATACTTTATATATAATCTGGGTAGCTGTGGTGAAGAGCTTGTCTAAGACTAATTACGCTATTTAACTTCTATTATTTAGGTGGCTAGATTAATTAGATTTCTATTAATTCTCATTTCTATAGTCTTCTAAATATAGATTTTTAGGAGATAAGGTACTATAGCCATCATTAGAATCAAAAACAATTACAAATTAGATTTCAATTCATTCCTATACATAAATAAGAGTTTAATCAAAGCTATTATCTCATCATATAAGTCTCACCCTATTGCATAGATTAGATTACAGCGTCATACTACCTTCAGTACGCCCAGTCACAGCCTATAATCGAGATCAAGTCAGATTCAAGTAATACACTATTAGCAGCTAAATCTACCCTGCCACTATAACCTATTTTAAATACTTTATTCTAATAAAAATAGTATATATAAAGCCCCAACTCATCTACTATCTGCTATTCCTATTTTATAGATTATTTTTCAAAACTTTAATTAAAATTAAAATCTCATCTTAATTAGATAGAAACCTTATTACCACCATCCTCTATAGCAGAGACTAGCTTAGAATAGTTCCCTAAGTCAGCTCTCTACAAATCTATAGAATAACAAAGTATAGATTCGCTATTCTTAACTATATCCCAGGAAGAAGCCTCCTCTTCAGGCTCAAATCATAGGCTATGACCCCTAATCAATAAAGTAGCCACGGCAGGAGATAATTTTAACTATTTGATTAAGATAGAAGATAATAAAGATAGTTAGAATTCTTTTATACCATTCAAGTAACCCAAGAGAAAGAGGTGGCTAAATAAAATAGACAATATTATATTTAATATAATTAGTCTATATTATAAGTCTTCTTATTATCTACTAATAATCTATAGGACACGTTATCTGATTATTTAAACCTCTATTTTTATCTACAAAACAAGTTCTATAAGTTCGAGAAGAGGGTTAGTGAAGAGTCTAAAAAGTTAAAATAATAGATTAAAGACTTAAAATAACAGATTAAAAACCAGAAATAACAGATTGAAAATCTAAAATAACAGATTAAAGATTTAGAGTAAAAGAACTATAAAATTGAGTTAATATTTATTAAAGAGACTACGGCTGTCTAAGATATATTATTAAGTGTGTTATTTGGCTTTATGTCAACGTTCAGTTAAAGTTGTTCAAAAAGGATCTATTCATTTATTTTTAATTTCGCGTTAACGATTAGAGGTTGGTATATGTATTGGTGAAGTCAAAATATCATTATTAGAGGATTTGATACGAAATTAACTTTTCTGAGATTCTTTTTTTTGTTTTTGCTTGTGATAGCTGTGTGTAGGGTAGTTGAAAGCAATTTTAATTCCTTATTATATGCTGGATGTTAATTAATTAAAAATGAATGTAGCTACGTAAGGCTAGTTTAATCTCGTTATTGATAAAGTCTTCTGGAGCTGGTGATACTTGTGGCAAGATGGTGTAGTTACTGCTCATTATTAGTGGTATAATATTGTCAATTATTATGGCTATGCTGTGTGCTCTAGCGATAAGATAATAGAGGTGAATATTTTCACTAAAGAATGATGGAGTCATCAGGTCATAGGTATCGTGCCTGTATATAATCTACTTTAGAGGTCTATGACCTTTACTATAAGGCCTATATTTAAGTCATTTCTTACTTCCGAGTTCAATAGAATTGTAATAGATAATCTTAATCATGCCATCTTTACTAATATAATAGTGGCTTTGAACAAATTCTATTTTTAATACTAGTCCAGTGTGATTAATCTAAAAATGTGATAATTAGGGATAGGTTAGGTGTTTTATATATATTAAAAAGCCATAGTTTTTGTTATTATTAAAAACCATACTATCTATAATATATAAAATAAGCTATTTACTCTTTCTATCAAGGTAGTTTTGAGATGCGAAAAAGCATTCTATACCTAGATAGAGGTAATCTACGTGCTAGATCACTTTAAATAAAATCTTGCGGTGTCTAGGTTTTTGTCACGATATATTTTGATGCCTAAAAAGAGGTTAGTCAAGTAAAGCCTTTATAATATCTATATTACATACTAATTAGGCCCTACTAGGTGGAAATGACATGTCCACATAAGAGATATATTTGACGTATTATCTATAAATATTATCATTACGGCCATTTTCCTAGATATATAGGTAGACATAGCGCTCCTAATTAACTTTAAGTCTATTTTTATAGATTTTATTAGCCTTCTTAATTATGGCCTATTTTAGTCTATAATATTTTTCCACTTCCGCTTTTACCTTCTTTTTCTAGTTGTAATTTAGATGTGATTTGCGTTTTTCCTTCTAGAAGGTATACTTATGATAAGCTATAATTAAATATAATAGATAACGAAATTTAAATTATAAGTAAGTTGTATCTTTTAAATAATCAGCAGATGCTAAAATTAGAGTTTTAGACTAAGCACTAATCTATATAATACTTATCTAAGATTAGAATTATAGTTTTCGGCAAGTAAAATAGATAGAAGTTAGTACTACCTTTAAGCTAATAAAACCACAATTTTTAACCCAAAAAAATTATAGGTATTTAGATATAAAGATATATCAATAAATAAATATTTAATTTAATCAATAATTATTAAGTAATTAATATAAATATCCTTCTTATCTATACCTATACAGCAGTGGGTTTTATACTTAGTTTTATAGTCTAGCGATATGTAGTATATAGTTTTTAATTTCTACTTAATCTCTATCTTCTCTTGCTTTTCGAGAGGGAGATAGTTCATTATTGTTTATAGCGCTGAAGAAGTCTTTAAAGAATTATAGATTTCTTTTAAATGTTCTTATATATCCTCTATATTGCCAGGACCCTGGTATGTAATATAGTTAATGTATATGATTGGTTAGAAGCCAGTATTAAGACTAACTCTCTAATCTTATTCTATATAATCCTTATTTTAATTTCTTTATATTTGAGTCTTGTTACTTATTATATAGGGGTCCCAATTCCAACCATAAATATTTTTTATATAAGTTTAGGCTTCATGGTTTTACTATAAAGTATTATTTATGTTATTATATCTATTAAGATGGTATCTTTTAATATTATAAACCACTAAATATAGTATAGTTTAGTAGTATATACTCTAACCATATTATATAAAGCTTCTATTAAGAGTATAGCAGGCTATACTTGCTATCTTATGCCTAGTAGTTGTTACGTTTTCTTAGTTTTATAACATGGCTTACAAAATTATAATTAAAAGCTATTTTGTATTAGCCATGCTTGTTAATATTATGTTGTAGTTATATATATCTCTTATAATTAACTATAATACTATCTATCTAATAGTCGCGTTCTCTATTTTTATATTCTATTTAGTATTTTTTATGACCTGCTTTAGTATTTAAAATATTATAGTGTGGAATTTACTCAGTATTATAGATGTAATAAAGTATAAAGATATAGTTAAATTAATTATTATCCTAGCTTAATCTTAGAAAATACTATCTAGCTAATATGTCTATATTAGTGTATCTACTATCTATATTAGATCCTTCGCAAACCTCTTTATAATGGTTCGTTCTTTCATAGAGGCACATCCCTTCGCGGTTATATGGTGAGAAGAGGGTGTAGATAATAGGGCAAAGTAGTTTTCTATACTAATTAAGGCAGAATCTGATTTTATAAAAGTACTCACTAACATGACCTATTATTAATTACAGCTCTGTGTCGACGGACCTTATGGTATAAGCAAGAAATTTAATAAGTATAGCTTAGTATATAATTCTATTCTTATAATAGTAATTAATATTAGAATAGCGGCATATATATCTTATATAAAACATCTTCTTAACTTGTTTCCAAATATAGAATTAGCAAACAGTCAAAAGCCATAGAGAAGAATTTATATTATATAAGAGATTGACGAAGAGTGTAAGTTATTCTATAACTCTTTAAAATATAACCGCTAATAGATTACTTAAGATTATAAGAACTGAATTATATATTAAATGAATAAACTATTCTATTATAATAAATAGAAGAGGATTATAGTAATTAAAATAATCTAATATTTTAGCTAGGTATTAATTATTAATAAACACTTTAAGTTTCTTTATATATTTTGAATTAGTCCAAAGAAAACTATAAAGATAGTGAGACTATTCTATTTAGACAAAGGAGTACTACCTTTTATAAAAAACTAGACCTGGAAAATATTATAGTATAAAAATAGTAGAATTATATTAATAAATTTCTTATTACTAGTATAGCCTCTAATTATTATTATATAATAGACTCTAACTTGAACCTATAATTTCTACAAATGATAAGATGAGAGATTTAGTAAGAAATATAGTCACAACACTTAGTAATATATACTTACATAAAATAGAATTTCAGCTAAGTAATTATTAGAATATCTTTTGGGTACTAAGACACTAAGTGTAATAAATTCCTATATTTAATAATTAAATATCTAATAAAAATAAATTAATATTAGTTTATATAAATTTTTATGGCGTAGTATAAATAAAATTTATTAATTTTAAGCTAAGATATATCCTACTATGCTCTATATATAAATTAATAAATAAGCCAATCTTGCACTAATATATTAAAATTATAGAAAAATCGTAACTTTTATAGCTTAATGTAGTTCTACTATGATTTTTATGGATTATTAATAAAGTTATAGTCTTAAGACTAGAGGCTCTCTATTTAAAGTCTAGTTATTTACTATAATTACTTTTCTATTTTTTATTACTGTAAACTCTATTTATAATGACTCTACCTGAAAGTACTTTTACTTCTGATTAATCAACTCACGCTTTACCTAGTATTAGTCTATCTATAACTATTTCTGAGTTAGACCAGCCTTTTGGGAATTTCACTTATTCTATGTTATTATCTAAGGATAACAATCCATTTAGTAAATCTCTTAAGACTGATTTTGGAGCTCTATCTAAGCCTCAATCATCATCTGAGGATAATAACCTATTTGGTAGACCCCTTAAGACTGATTTTGGAGCTCTATCCAAGCCTTAATTATCTAAGGATAGCAACCTGTTTGGCAAACCCCTCAAGACTGATTTTGGAGCTTCATCCAAGCCTCAATCATCATCTGAGGATAGCAACCTATTTGGCAAACCCCTTAAGACTGATTTTGGAGCTCCACCCAAGTCTCAATCATCTGAGGATAGCAACCTGTTTGGCAGACCCCTCAAGACTGAGCTCAACCTATTTGGCAAATCAATGTCTTCATTTGGATCAAGATCATCTAAGCCCTTAATTAAGACTGATTCTAAATTTGAAGAGATCAGTCTCTTCGGAGCTCTATGTAAGTCTGAATTATCATCTAAGGATAGTAATCTATTTAGTAAATTAATATCTTTATTTAGATTGAGATTATCTAAGCTCTTAATTATGACTAATTCTAAGTTTAAAGGGATTAATCTCTTTAGAGCTCCTCTCAAGTCTTAATTATTATCTGAGAATAGCAATCTGTTTGGCAAACTACTTATGACTGACTTTAGAGCTGCCTTCAAGTCTAAGCTGAAATTACCAACTGAGGATAGTAATCTGTTTGGTAAACCCTTTAAGTCTGATTTTGGAGCTCTATCTAAGCTGAAATTATTATCTGAGGATAGTAACCTATTTGGTAAATTAATGTCTTTATTTGGGTTTGGTGCTCAATTATCTGAGCCTTTATTTAAGATTGATAATATTTCTGACGGTGCTTGGTCTGTTTTAAAGCCATTTCTTAGATTTAGGTCTTCTCCTGGGGCATGGCTTGACAGTGATACGTTTAATATTCCGTCCGCTATGGCCACCGAACCACCACACGACGATCTATATATAGTTAACCCCCCCCCTGGGGCATGGCCTGATAGTGATATGTTCAACATTCCGTCATCTACCGTTAGGGCCACTGGATCATTATATGATAATCTATTTATAGTCTAGCTACCCCCTGGGCCATGGCCTGATAGTAACATATTTAAAGTTCTAACAGAACGCAGTATTAATAAGAACTATAATTAGGCTAGATACTGGGCAATGTCTGGTACTCTTTTTGGATATATAATAGTGAATAATTTATCCGATAACTATTATAATCCCGAGCAGCTGTAGAGTGGTTATTATTAGTTTATAGATGGGAGCAGTCTAAGAAAATATCTAGATAGAAATATTAAAAAATATTTTAAAGGATTTAATATTAGAATGGATTTTTATAGTAATTCTTTTAAATATAAATTTTTAACTATTACTTCTATAAGAAATAAATATATTCTAAAATAGGTTAGATTTCTATAGCCTAAATAATATAACTATTAAATAGAATAGTAAAAGATAACAGAAAAGTTTTAAATAGCGTAGAATTTATTATAAGAATAAAACAATAAAAAAAACTAGAAAAAAGTAAGAGTAAAAAGAGAAATAATATAGTAATAAATTTATATTTAAATAGTAAATATAATTAAGTATTAAAAGTTATTATTTTTTCTCTAAAGCCTTTTTAATTAGTCTTTAAATTAGTGTATTTAGTAAGAGCCATCTACTATTATTTATTAATATATAATTATTTACTTACTAATACTAGTTACTAACTTAATAAAATTACATAGAGCTACTCTAGAAAGTAAAATAATTTTTAATTCTTCTAGAATTAATAGAAGTAATAGAAATTATATATATAATCTAACTCTTCCTCTTAGACTAGCTGATTCAATTCACAATCCGCTATTATTATTTAGCTGATTTGATGCAGAAGGATATTTATAGATAAATAAGTATATTCTATACTACTTAATAGCAAAGTAAGTATTAATTTAGTTTAAATACTATAAAAATTATGATAAAAATTACTATAAATAGAAGGTAAAGTAGAAAATATAAGAGAGTTTTACCTTAAATCTATATTAATAGATTAATAATATCTTCCTCTCTAAGTAATAAAAAATATGTCAATTACTAATATTCTATTAGCTGAAATCATCGATACTAAGTGTTGAGCAGAGCTAGAAGAACTTAGTATTATTCCTATAGCCTATACCCTAACAGTCTTTATTTTTTAAAGCGCAGCTGGAGCTAAGCCTAGAATATATTTAGTTAATAAATTCTAAAATATTTAAATACTTCATAGCTCTTCTTTTATAACTATCAATTTTTAATATCTTTTTTATTGTATTATTTACTACTTCTATATTTACTAAGATAGTAGAATTAGATCTTCTTTTACTACTCAGCTATAGATACTTCTCAAATAAACTTTCTCTATACAATTAATCATTATTGTGAGCATAAGTTGGAATTAAACCGCAGCCATAACCCAAAAGTAGAAGTTATATTTATCTAAACTCCTTCTTAAACTCATAATTATCATCTTAAAGAATCTACTAGACTTTAATAACCTCTTTGCAACTATCCGAACCTGCCAGCGTCTGTATTAGTGTTTTAAAAGCAATACTAAATATATCATTATCTTAATCTCCTTCAACATCTATCAACGCGCTATTCAACTGGGCTCCCAAACGAAGCCCTTTCCATATCAGGGTTTATATTTAATAATCCAGCTGCTAATCTCTGTGATTAATAATCGCTATATATAAAAAGACTTTGTCTTACACCTTTTCAAAAATACTTAGGAATTTTTATTAAATAAAAAACTTAAAGAGCTCCTTATTCCACTTAGAAAGGATTTAGCTACATCTTTAACATTAGAGAACCACCAACAAAACATAATTAGCCTTTTATAGCAAATTATACACAGAAAATCACCATTTAAGCTATCCAGCACAACGATTTTCAAAGGTCCTCATCCGCCAAGAGAATATGTGAGACGTATCCCAACATTCACGCCACTCAGATCTCTAATGTTGAGATTCCAGAAGCCTAAAATATATAAGAGAGATATCTTTATAGTAAAGAAATATAACAATAGAGAGCAAGAATAGCTTTAACAACTTCTAGTTATTTTTATTATAAATAACAGAATATTCTTTTTCTATAATAATAAAATACTTTCTTTATAATCTATTATATATATACCACTAGGGTTCTATAATGAGAGTATTATTATACTTATTAGATTAACTAACTCTCTAAGACCTTTGACGATTCTTGACTATTAATTATTAGAAAAGGTTATGGGCAAGAACCTAGAGCTATAGAATATATTATAAGAATTAAGAAGCTTATAGAGATAGAATAAAGCTTAATTATATATTTAGATCTCTATTTTTATTAAAAATAATATGAAGACTTAATAGTAATAATATAAGTACTTAGTATAAATAATATAAACCTCTAAAAATATTCTGATTAAAAGTACCTAGCGCTAAAAGTTAGAAGAACTTAGTCATAATAAAAAGGCCTTAATCTCCTAAATATTTTTAAGATATTATGACCCTATAATTAAATCTCAAGAACACACTTGATGTAGGAAAAAATTTTATTTAATAATTTTATATTCTTATCTTTATAAATTGTGAATTTTAATATTATTAAATATAACTTGAACTTCAACTCTATAAAGGGTATAAAAAAAGACACTAGACTATTTTTTATAAAAGTATATAAACTACTATAAAATATTAATATAAAGGGGCAGAACTTGATTAGAAATAATAATATAATATATTATTCTTAGTATCACCTGAATCTAGTAATGAAGTGATGAATTACCATAGTATAATCTTATAGATATATTTAATATAGAAAGATATTACTATTATTATAGAAATTATATTATAGATCTAAAAGATGTCTTTTCAATTAATCTTTGAATTAATATATTTAGATAAAGGCTATCTTTAGAAAACTTATACTAAGATATAGGATAGAATTTCTATTAAAGAAATTATTATTAAATACTCTCTTAGTTAAAGATAGTTCTATAGAAGTATAAAATAGTGGTCTTAATTGGCTTTAATATAATAGAATTAATAAATGACAATAACTTAAAGGGTTTATAGTACAGATAGCTTTTTAATTATATTAGATAGTATATATTCTTAAATAACTTTTATCTCTAAATAAGATTCTAGATTGTAAAGTTTTTATATAATTTGTAACTATCTTGTAGGCTTAGCCCTAGTAAGCTCTAGATTTTATTTTTTATTAAATATACTAGATCCTAGAATAGTTGACCAGTTATTGGGTCTATAATTTTAGTTAATAGGTGATGGTAATAAGATAAGACTAGATTTTATTATAAATTAAAACCTAGACTAGCGCTGACTGAGTTATATAATACTATAAAAGCAATAGGATTATTAATTCTTATATCTAAGTATATTCTTTTATAAATTACTTTATCACCTTGGATATCTGATTATTTGATAAGCCTACTGGACATTTAACTGTAGTCAGAAACTTTTAACTCAATTACTTGGCTATTAGTGATCAGTGCATAGCTAGTTACTATAGAATTTTGGAGTAAGCTACTTGCTATCTAATTATTATTAGATATCTCTGATCTAATAGCTTTACCTCCCTTGAATCTTGTTTTATTCTATATTATTATAGTATAAAGAGTGCCTTAGTCCACCTAATTATTATTATGAATAAAGCAATAGCTGATGTATTTATTACTAATAGTTATAAAAATATTAACTTTAGTATGCTTAATAAACCCCCCTGAGACCTAATTATAAATTTGAGATGAATAAATATAGCTGTCTTTAATAATTGTTTTTCTTCTGATTATACTCTTGCCATTGATCTAGACATTATAGGATAGATAAATTATTACATTAAGATGTATTATAATTGATTTAGTAATGTATGTTTTTATAGAATATTTACCTTTGAATATCACTCCCTTGTAGTGAGGGTGAATATTGGATTTCATGATTTTTATGGTATATAGTATATAGTGATGATATATAAGAGATAGAAGCTATTTTATATTTAATATAGAAAATTTCTAGGCTGATCTATATTTAAGAGTGCCTTGTTGTTTGATTATTCTCTATTTCAATACTATTCTATTAAGAGATTTAACTGCGGGTATAGTCTATATATAAGTTGATGAGGCACACCTAGCTATATAGTGTTTTATTTAGTCTAAATATATTAGTTTTCTATTTATAGTAGTGAGTATTATTTTAAGATTTTAGTCTAAGATCTACTTAGTAACTTAAATGCTTTATAGTCTATAATAACTAGTAGTTATTTCACCTTATTAATTTATGTGGTGAGGGCTATTTTATTCTAATATTAGTACTTAGGACTAGTAGTAGTTTGAAAATTATTAAAAATTATAATTGATATTCTTATATTTTAAAAAATAGAAGGGTAAGACTAGGTATTAGTTTTAAGTGACTTAGTTATTAACTTTTGGTTTATTATCTAGAATATAAAGAAATCTATGTCTCTTTTTTATATATAGTATGATTTAAAGATGTTTGATAATAATATATATAGATAAAACTATAATTTTAAAAGCTATTTTCTTCTTAGTTTATTTATATATTTATTTCTATAGTAATGATTCGAATGAGCACTTACATTAATATTTATATACATTCTATTCTATGTTTCTGAGGTATAAATATGGGTCTTAATAAGAGTGTACACGGGATCTAATTATCTAATTTAATATGAATAGTTAAATTTTAATTTACTTATTATGCCCTTCAAATATCATATTCAATTAGTTCCAGATAGAAGGGTCTATAAGATTTAATAGACGCTTTATACTCTAGATAGTTAGAGTTGAATAATAACTTAATCTTATCTATACCACTTATATATATAATATAATATATATAGCCACAGTCTAATATGTACTAGTATTCCTTTAACTTATAATAGATTTAATATTATATATACTTAAAATTTTTCTATTTATTTAGAACTTTTTAGAGTTTTTATACGTGCTTTTCTAATATTTATAGTTTCTCTTTAAGATTTTCTTGTTGCTCATATAGATTCTTTAGTATGGATTAAAGATCTATGATCTTGCTAATTCATACTTAACCCTAATCTTGAATATCTTATAAAAATTGATCCTAGTAGGTATTAGCTAAAAGGAATATAAGTAATATATTTAGAATATATATACTAATATAAATTTGAGGGATAGGGTATTAGAATTTTTCTATCTCTTCTATTTACGTGAAGGATTCTGTACGGTAATAGCATCTATTAGATATTTATAATCTAGGTAGTTATAGTCCAGCTACACTTTATTTATGTGTTATGGCTGCGATGCTAGAGTCTAAGCTTGGTTATTGTTATTATTTAATACTGTAATGGACTTTATAACGTTTTTAGTGTTACAAAACAGCAACTCATTAAGAGTTAATAGAGAAGAGTCTATAAAATTCTATATCCCTTAATTAAAAAGATTAAGAGAAGATAGTTGAAGTGTTTCTATAATAAGAGTACTATAGATAAAAGGATATAAAAAAAATAAAAATTTTTAAATATAAGAATATAATAAACTCAGTAGGTAATAAGAGATATTATATACTTAAAGAATTAATCTTTAGATAAAGAAAATGGCTAAGATCAGGTTAATAACTCCTTATTATATATAAATCGTGTTTATTGCTACTCTTGTCGAGTCATTATGACTGAGTTGATGGAAAGAGGGGGTATTCTTAACTAGTGATAGTATTAAATTTGTAAAGCCTCTAGGAGTAACTCCGTCAGCTAGCTAAGAATAGCTGGATACTATTATGCTATCAACGTGATATGATGTTAATATTCTAATGGTACGATGATAATGACTGGCCCTGGGTACTTGGTCATGAGATTAGGAGAACCGCGTGCAGGATTTGAACCGGGCTATGTTCTATCGAGACATCAACAACCTAGCCCGGATTATCGAATCTGGAGAACATGGGTGAGTTAAAGCTAATATATAGTAATTCTACTCAAGGCACGCTATTTGGAAGGGTTTCTAAATAGTTAATACCTTAGAGGTCTGGTATCAAAATCTCATCTAATAAGGCTACTTAAATAAAGACTTTATAGTAGAGTTCATCAGAAGAGCTATATAGCTTGATTTATGTATAATTTATAATTATATATAGAAGCAATCTAGCATTTTCCTAAATACTATTATAACTAGTTCCTGCATAATTAGTTGGATTAGAATTTATGATTTTCTTTTAATATATAATATATTCTCAAGGCGCCTTATGGTCTGATTATTCTTAGTTTTTAATGTTATATTAGTGCTTATGACCCCTGCCCAGGGACAGCTCAGTTTACGAATGATAGAACTACTGGTCAAGTCTAATTATAGGCATAATTTAACAAGACACATCTAGCTATACAGCGTTTCGTTCAATTTAAACACCTTAGATTCGAAGTCTTAATAATCAGTACTATTTTAAGATCCCAGTCTAAGGTATATTCTATGACTTAAGAGCTCCCATATCGTACAGCAACTAATAATTATTTTATCTTACTAATTTATATGGCGCAGGGTTTTACTTTTTAATACTGGTATACTCAGCTCTAGTGGTATCTTAAAAACTATTAGTAATTATAGATAGAAGCATATCTTCGCTATTCTATTTAAATTAATATTCTGTTAAAGAGGAGAGTAAGACTGAGTATTATCCTAATTAGATTTAATAAAGTTATATTGAAAATTAATAGAAGGTAATAGCTAGGCGTAGGATCAACTATATATAAGTATAGCCATCAGAACTTAAGTGACTGTAGAATGGGTATCTATTACATAGCGCTTAAAGGCCTACTCATAGGGAAATATCTCACTATGAATCCTACAAGTGGGAGCATCTATAACAGAAATATGCTTGAGATGCTTATAGCGAATATATTTCATAACATCGCTATGCTTATAGAACTGTTATATGCGGAGTCTGATATCAAGATTAAGATTTCCCACGCAAATGAAGCAGTATTTAGGCCATTTATTATTTAAAATTGCGCGAATTGCTTCCTGAAGCCTTGCTTCTAGAGCAGGGTTAGGTAATATATGTTCAAATATATTATCCGCTTCATTAACTGTCTTCTTGGCACAACGGCGTTTATTATAGATTTTATAAGAGGTCTAGCTCTCTTTAAATCTGCACACTACAGCGCTAACATCAATAGTCTTAATTCTTCGAAGTAATTCCTCTCCCAATATTGGCTTAGATAAAGTAAGAATTGCTTCTATAAAATATTTCAATACTAGTAAGAGATCTTTAGAATTCTTAAGTATATTATTTATAGTATTTAAGAACTTTGATTAAATTAACTATAATTACTTCTATAACTTATTCTTTAATAAATTTAATAAGGTGAGCTCTAATTAGAACTTAATCTATCTCATTAACTGCTCCTAATTATAGTTATTTCTAATTTTCTTTAGTAATTTCTTTCTAGCCTTCACTTTCATGCTATTTAATTAATTAGTAAGTTTCTAAATTAATTTATACTCTAGCGTGCCCCTCAACAGCTGCTTAAGACGTCGAGTTAGTTCGTTCTATTTATAAATTATATCTTAAATCTCAGGTAGCTTGTTCACTGAACGTAATTGCTCAGCCGTAAGTTTAATTGGTTGGTTTGGGTTAATAGTCCTGCTTATATAATATGCGGCTTGTATTATATTGTCTTGTATGTGTATTGACTGTCTCTACTAAGAATTCTATTTACAGATTATGCTAGCCATATCCACGCCAATCTTATGTAGTATATAGTATTTTATATAGGTTCATAAATCAGTATGTTTAAGTATTATATTTTAAAAAGCGTTGCTTATATCCTTTAGATTTCCTATTAGTCAACCGTTATCATGGGGAAGGCCATGGGATTTATTAGATAAAAAAGATACATACTATTATTATTCAACACCTGCCTAGTATCCCGCCTAAAAACATACAGGTAAATAAGTGCTTTAAACCCTTTTATAAAACTAACCTCTTGCATCTAATATAATATAGTTAAGTAAAGAAGTGGTTAGTCTTCTAAAAGCACGCTTCCTTCGAACTATTGCAATATTTAATAGAAGACTAGAACGCCATCTAATTTTTATTTAAATAATAATTTTAATTCTTTATAGCTAGAAGGAATGTATAAATATAAGAACTATTTTATTAATACTAACTATTATTCCTCCCACTCTTGAAAAGTGTTATCTCTAAATAATAAGCTTAATAAAAAAACATAAGGACTAAGAACTAGTAATAGATTAAATAAAATCTCTAATATTAGAAAAGTATTATTATACTTATATTAAAGAGTATATACTAAGTTATTAGTTAGTAAAACTTTACTTATATATCTATAGTACTTAGGAAAGTCTTTATAAACTTAAAAGTAAATTCGAGTAAGATCTAATTAAAACTACTACTAGAATTATAAAGAAGTGTTATTTGAATATACTAATAATAAAGGTCTAAAATTGCCACAGAACAATTAGCGGTAAAGCTAGTAAGCTATAAAAATAGATATAGTTTAATATAGTAATAGCTATAACTAAACTTCTTTCAGTCTATTATAATAGCAGTTTCAATAACTAATATAAGATTTTTAATATATGCTATAGCTTTTCTATAGCCCTCTATAGTCAATCTGTACTTTTCAGCAAGTTCTTGCATAAGCTGATATTATTAACTTATAAATCTTACTATATAATAACTTTATAGGAGGTACTTATAGGCCCTATTTTAATCTATATAGTATTAGAGATCTTTTAAGAATTAGCTCTCTTATAGATAAGGTGAAAGATCTTTTAAAATATATAGAATAAGCTTTATATCTTAATACTTTTAAGTAGCCTGCCATCTTTTTCTTGTTTCTGGTTCAAGACCTATTCTAAGAAGGTATGATACACTTGAATAATTAATATTTTATATAATTAGATTGGATCCTGTTTTATATAGGTGTAGAATTTGAAGAACTATATTAGCTATAATAATCTAAATGTTCTGATGCTTTTAATATACCTTATCTAATTCTTCTTAATATAGTCTAGCAAGGTGAGACTTTTCAGTATATATTTAGTGCCTTTATATTTATGGTCTTTGAGGCTATTAAGAAGCTTTAAATAGTAATTTAGAGGATGTATATTTTCATTATTGTTATTAGTAAAAAAATCTATAAGGTTATTATAATTTTCTTATTAGTCTTTGTTAACACTAGAGCTATTAGTATTATAAGTAGAATTTATGATTATCTCACTAAAAACAGAGTCACTATTTATAGATAAGGAGGTATATTTATTTTTACAGCAGCGCTTTCGGCTTATCTAAGAGATAGGGATTACCAGGTCATCTTTGTGGTGACGCTTTCCAGCTATCTTGAAGATATGTGTTAAGATATAATTTATTTTCTAAGATTGAGCAATTCACCTATTTGTAGTAGTATTTTCTATAATCTATAGTTTAGATGGCTATACTATGGTAGAATTCATTATAGATTAGTAATTATATTAGACTATAACTTTTTTTTTAGTTAATGGATGATTTACTAGTAGGCAGCAATATTATATATTGTACAGAGGATACTTAGGGCCAGCCAAATTATGTGCTAAACGGAGGGAGTGTGTTGTTATATTCTGTAGGAGTGTGCCTATAAACTTGGCCAATCAACCACATAAAGAAGTGTCACTTGACGCTACTTCATGTGGTCGACTTGCCGTTTAGTCCACTATTCTAGTAAGTATCCTAAAAATCTAATTAAATATAAATTATAATACTAGCTAACTAATCTATTATTTCTCTTATTAATAATAATAAATAATAATTCTTTATTATAATAATATTTAATCCCTAATAATTTATATATAAATATAGACTATTATTCTTTTTTAATATAAAAAAAATAGATGTATTTATAAGATTTTTAGATTTATAGATCTAACCCTTAGCTAGATTTAGATATATATAATTCTAAAGTACTTTTTACTTTTTAGAGCTTAGTTTATATATTAACTAGTATAGTAGGTTTTTACTCTTAATTAAATTTATAATATAGTTATATTTTATATATTTTAGTAGTCTAGTAGCTTTTTTCTTTAAAAATATATCTAAATATGGCACTATATAATCTAATAATTTAAAAATATTAATAGTGTTTAGGCTTAAGACTATAGATTTATCTATTTTATATAATTTTATTTAGAATATAGACTTTTTGTTTTTTACTTTAATTAGAAGTACTATTATAGAAATTAAATTAATTTATATTTTTAATAATTCTCTTAATATTTTAGCTTTAATCTTAATTTATAATTTATAGCTTAGGGATTTTTACTATTATATTAAATCTCTTTAGGTTTGGTAGTAATAAAGCTTTTTTTTAACTTTTTCTATACTCTACTTGCTATAGTAAAATTATTTTTAGATAGAATAATAGATATTTAGATTTAATTCTATATATTATAGTATTTTTAGAATAATATTATACTTGATAATTAATATAATATTATATATTTAGTATATTTTTTTTATCTCTTTTACTAAGTTAGGGGTGATTATATTTAGATATATTTTTTTTAATATAAGAATTTAATATCTATTTATAGCTTTAGTTATAGTAGCTATACTAGTAATCTTATAATTATAATAGTATATTTATTCTTAATTTATAAAATTACTAGACCTCTGCAAGTCCCATGGGACTAGAAAAAATCTAGTCCCAGTCCCATAGGACTAATTTCCATAGGACTGGGTAGGGATGCCTCTGCCCACCTATAGGACTCCTATAGGATTTCTATAGGACTCCCAAGGCTACCACTTTTCTACCTGAATTTATATAAATCTGTAGAATATTACTTATTTTAGCTATATAAAATACTAACCAATAACCACTACTAAGTATTATTTATATATATATTATATCTATAAAATCTTTATATATATTATCTTTATTCTAGTTATTCTATCTAATTTAAGCACCTAGGGAATTAGTTATAAAGAATAATTAAATAAGACTATTATATAAAAAAAAAAAAATATAATTTTATAAAAAATATTTATAAGATTAATTATTTATAGAAATATAAAATATTTTTTAATATTAAAAAAAATTAATTAATAAAAAGTATAAAATTATAAAAGATATCTATAAAATTATTTATATAAAAAAGAGTATATTATATTTAATTATTAAAATTTTTACTAGACTTATTTAAAATATTATTTTTTAAATAATTATTATCTTTTCTAACTAGGTCTTTATTTTATTATTAAAAAGTATATAGATATTAAATATTATTTTATAATTATCTAGAAATAAGTTAGACTTATAATTATATAAAAACTTATTAATAATATTTAAAATAATATTTTTAGGATATATATATACTTTTAAATCTATTTAGGCACATAATATAATTATAAAAAAGAATTTAGAAGTAATATAATTATTCTAATAAATATATAAAAATTATAGATTATCTATTTTAAAAATAATATTATTATTATTTAATAAATATAAAAATATTATTATATTATTACTATTCTTAGAATCTAACTAAAATTTCTAATTAATATTAAATAATAATAGAATTAGAGTAGGTATTATTTTTATAATATTATTTAATATTATATATTAGTTAAAAAATTTTTTAAGATAATATTTATAGATCTTAATAGTATATAATTATTTAATTTGATAAATCTAATTAATTATTTATACTATAATAGGTATTTCTATAAATATATATAATAAATAAATATTTTAATATTAATATTATAAATTAATCTTTATATTATTTATATAATATAAATATATTATAATTATTAAATTATTCTTTTTATTAAAGTCTTTAATTAAAGTCTAATATTAAAAGTTAATTAATTCTATATAATAAACTTTATAGAAAATATTAGCTAAATTTAATATAGTAATTATTAAAAATTATTAATTAGAATTTAAATACTAAATAATTAATTTTTTTCTAAAATAAGAGACTTTTAATTAAATTTATTTTATTAATTTATAGAATTTTAAAGCACTTTATAGAAGAATATATAAAATAATAAAATAATTAAGATTTTTTATATTTTTAAAAATCTTATAAATATCTTTTTTAAAAATCTTAATATTTACTCCTCTATCTTTAATATCTTAAATTTTTATATAAAGAATATACTAGTTTATTTTTAAGATTTTATAAATAAATAACTTCTCTAATAAAGCTTTTTTATTAAGTAATATAACTATATTAAAAATTCTTTTAATAATTAAAATTTAATAAATATACTAGATATTAATTTAAAGATTTAGAAAAGTAAATATATAATATTAATCTATATACTAAATATAATCTCTACTCTTAATATATTTAATTAAATTAATTAAAAAAGATATTAAAAAAAGATTATACTATCTTTATTTAATTATAAAAAAATAGTATAGTATAATTTTATAAATAATAAATAAAATATTTTAATTAACTTATTTTCTATTTATAAAAGGAATAATAGAGTTAATAATATATTTAATAATATATTTTTTCTATATTAATAAAAATATAATAATAGTTTTTAAATCTCTTTTTTTCTAAATTTATTTATTTAATCTATATTAAATGAATAGTAGCTATTAAAATTTTAAATTAATATTTTTTATATATAAATTATAATTATTTAGAGAGTTTAATTTATTTTATAATTAATTATTATTAAAGTTTAAAAGGAAATCTAATATCTCTTTAATATTATTAAGCTAATTAAAAAACAGAATAGTAGATATTAAAATATTAAAATTAATTTTTTAAGGTTCTATAATTTTATATATCTATATATTTATATTCTAAATCTAGTGAACTTTATTAAGAATTAAAATATTAAATTTATCTATTAAATAATAGTTTTAAATAAGCTCTAATTTAGATAGAATATATTTTTAAAAATTAATATTTAATTCTTTTTATAATATCTAAATCTTCTGCAATTTAAGGCTATTATATTAAATAATAATTTAATATAATATAATAATTATATTATTCTCTAGATATTTATTATAAAAAATTTAATAAAATTAAATTAATTTATTAATTAATAAAATATTATTTTTATTAATCTTTTCTTGCTTATTACTATAATAAATCTAAATTTTAAATATAATAGTAGTATTATAAAGCTTATTAGTCTATTAATTAATAATCTAAGATAAAATTATAATTAAAATAAATTTTTTTAATTCTTTATAAGCTTAATAAATATTAGTATAAAAATAAAACTTTAAAAATATCTTTTATAAGATTTTTACTTTAAGAAAAAATATTATATATAATTAAATTTTCTCTAGATTTATATTATTTATAATTAATATTTCTTGGAGTGATTTATTATATATAATATTATATATTATATTAATTATTATAAGCTATTACTTTATTAATATTTTATTAATTTATATTCTAGGAATATTAAATATATTAGTATTTTTATTAATATTAAAGATCTTTTTAATTTTATTAATATTCTCTTATTAGAGCTTTAGATTATTAAGTATTTTATTAATCTAAATTAAATTATTTAGAATGAGTTTTATTAAATATAATTAATATAGCTATTATATTTACTAAATAATTATTATTATTATTATTAAATTTTATTATTTTTAATTTTATATTCTAAATATTTCACTTTTAAAGAAAAATTTTAAAATTATTATATATATTTATATTTTTATTAATTATCTTCTTAAGTTATTTTATAAATATTATATTAATTTATATTTATTAAATTATATTTTAATAGTTTTTATATAGAATTTTTAATAGAATAATAAAATTAAGATTTAAAACTTCTTCTCTTAAAAATATTATTATTTATAGATTTATAATTAGTACTAAGATTAAATCTTAATTAGATTAGTAAAATATTTTTATTTTATTATTAAAAATTTAATTTTTTATTTAATATAAAATATCTTTTAAAAAAATATTTATTTAAAAAAAATTCTTTATATTAAATTTTTCTAAATAATATTTTAATTTTTTTTAAATTAAATTAATTTACTTAAATTTTTTTCTTTATTTATTATTCTTTATAACTAAGAATTAATTAATAATAAAAATTTTATTTTTTTATTTAGATTTAATAAACTCTTTAATCTATTTTATTAAAATTAATATAGTTATATATTTTTATTATAATTTTATTTTTTTAACTAAGGATTTTTCTTAA
>JAYXSF010000052.1:0-16732 GCA_037356135.1 Talaromyces sp. F31 | reverse complement strand
TATAAATATTACTAAATAAAAAAATTATAATAATAATTATTTAATTTATTTATAATATAAAAATCTTATCTTAATTTACTAGCATAAATCTATAAGTAATAAATATAATAAATTAAAATAATAAATTAAATAATAATTATTTAATTTAATTATATATATTATAAATATTTTTAAATAATATAAATATTAAATCTACTTACTTATCTATAAGAATTAATAATAATATAGATATAAACTTAGAATTAATATAAAATAAATTATTTAATAAAAATAAATATAAAAATAAATATAAAAATAAATATAAAAATAATAATAATAAATTTTATAAAATGTTTATTAATATAAAAATTATAATTAATATATTTTTTAAAATTTTAATTTATATATTTTATTTTATTAAAAAATAATTATTTATAATTTATTATTTTTATTATATAAAGAATATTATAATTTATAAAATAAAAATTAAATAATTATTTATAATTATTATAACTTGAATAAATTATATAAATTAAATAATATAAATAAATTAAATATATTATTAAAACTTAAAAAATGATAATATAAATAATATAAATAAAATAAATAAATTAAAAAATAAATTTTATAATATATAAAATTTATCTATATAAAAATAAAAATTTTATAATTATATTATATATTATTATATAATAGAATCTTATATATTAACTTATTAATTAATTAAATATTTTATTATTATATAATAGAATCTTATATATTAACTTATTAATTAATTAAATATTTTATTATTTTATTAATTAGTATTTATTTATTAATATTAATTAATTAATTTTTATAATTTTTTTTATAATTAGATTTATATTATTTATTTATTTATTAATTATAATTCTATTCTATAAGTAATCTTTAATTAGATTTATATTATAAAATAAATATAAAATTAATAATAATAATAAATCTTAAAAGATATTTATTAATATTAATATATTTTTTAAAATATTTTCTATTATTTATATTTTTATATTTTATTTTATAAAAAATATTATAATTTAATATATAATATATTATTATATATTTTTATTATATTTATTAGAATTATATTTATTATTAATTTTTTTTATACTTTTAAAATATAGTTAATAATTTTTTAAATTATATAATTTATTAAAATTTTTTAATATTCTTTTAAATATATATTTAATAATAAATAATATATGTTTTTTTATTAAATATAATATTTAAATTATAATAATTAATTCTAGAATCTTATTAAATATATTAAATAATATTATAAATTAATATAATTTAAAATTTTAATAATTTTATTTATCTTTTATTTATATATTATAATAATAATTAAATATTAAAGTAGCTTAGATTATAATTAATTTATATATAAATATTAAAGATTTAAAGAAAAATCTTTATAATTTTAAATATTTTAATAATAATTTATTATAAATAATTAAAAATTTTATTATTTTTAAATATTTTATTTATAAATAATTTATAAATAATTAATTCTAATTTATATATAATGATATATATCTAGCTTATTAAATTAATTTATTTTAATATAAATATATATATTTTTATTAATTATTTTTTACTATATTTTATTTTTTTAAAATAAAGTAGTTAATATATTACTTTTATTATATATATTATATTATATAATATTAATTTATTTATTTATTGATTATAATATTATTTATTATATTTATTATATTTATTATTAGATTATTTAATTCTAATTTTATTATTTATAATATTTTTTTATAATTTTTATATATTATTAACTTTATTCTATATATTTTAAATTAATAAAAAAAATAATTATTAATTTTAATTTTAATTATATAAATTATATTTCTTTAATTTAAATTAAATATTATAATTAAATAATAAAATATATTATAAAGATTTTATTTTTTATAAATAATTTTAATTTTATTAACTATCTTTATCTTAATGTTATTAATATAAATAATAAATATATAAAGATTAAGAATTATATTATTTTTAATTTTAATAAATCTATTATTATTTATTTGTAAAGATTTTTTAGTTAATATATTAATTATATATTAAATATTATTATTAAAATCTATTTTAAAGATTTTAGAATATAATAATATAATTTATATTATATAATTATTTTTTTTATTTATTATATTATTTATAGTTTAATTAAATATTTTAAATATATTATTCTATATAATTTTTTATAATTTATATATTTAATAATAATTTTTTTATTTTATTTAAATAAATATTTTTAAATAGAATATATACTTATATAATAATTATATATTATTTTATATAGATATTAAATTTAGATATATTTTAATTTTTAATATTTATTATATAATTTACTTTAATTCTCTTAATATAAAATTATAATATTATAAATTTAATCTTTTTAAATTATATTTTATTAAATTATTTAATTAGTATTTTTTAAATACAAAAATTTAATTATTATAAAAATTTTATATATATTTATTTATAAATAAATTAATTAATTTATATAATTAACTTATATATTTTTACTTTAAATATATTAATTCTATATAAAAATTTATATTATAAAATTTTTTTAAAATCTAGATTTAAATTTATAAATTTAATTAATATTTTATAAATAATAATTTTTTCTATTAATATTTAGATTAAAATTTTATCTTTAAATATTTTTTAATAAAAATTATTGTATAATAATAATTATTATATTAATTAGTATTAAATTATTTATTTTTTTTATAATTTTTTTTTATATTTATTTTATTTATTATATAATTTCTAAAGATTTATTTTATTATCATTATTTATATATTATTTTATTTTAAATTTTTATTATAATTTATTTTTCTATTCTAGCTTAGAGAGTATAATTTTAAAAATTAATAATTTAATTACATTTTAAAAATAAAATATTAATATATTCTTCTCAAAAACTATCTCTTTCCGTATAAATCGAATTTTTAAAATTACATCACCAGATCCGGCTAGAATTGGCTATAATTTTCACAGTTTATTTCTCAAGTCCAGAACCATTAATTAACCCTAATTTTACTAAATAACTCGCTAACAATAGCTAAGAGTATTATAATAACACTTTTAATAAGTAAAAATCTTATTCTATAACATATCTATTATATTATAACTATACTATAATAAATTATTTAACTAATAAATAGCTTCTTATTAATTAAATAATAAATTTACTAAATCTTAAAAATTAAAATTATATAAATAAAGTATCTTATAGAAATTATAAAATTAATTCTATAATAATTTTAAACTAACTAGTATAATAAGCTTAATAAATTTATTATTAAAAATTTTATTTATTAGATTAAAATCTTTACCTATTTCTATAGTAAGAGTATAGATATATTTATAAAATTTAAAAAACTATTTAAATAGATTTAATAGAATATTATTATAATTTATATCATTACTATCTAAATATTATAATCTAGTAATAAATTAGATATATTAATTTTTAATTCTATAACTTTTTAGAGAATATACTAAGTATAAATTTAATAAATTATAATATAAAATATAAATCTATTTTAATTTTAAAATATTAATTTATCTACTCTTAAAGTTAGCTATATTAAGTTAAGCATAAATAATAAGATTATAATTAAAATCTATAATAATTTAGATTATATATATACTAAAAAATTTTAATTTAAAACCCTTATAAAACAGACTAAGTAAACTAAAATTTATATAATAAAAAATACTTTAAATCTAATTTTTATTAGTTATATTTTTATTACTATATATTAATTATTTTTAAATAATATTAATTTTTATATATATTATACTATTAGAGTAGAGGTTCTTTAAAAGTATAATAAAAATTAAATATATATCTTTAATAAATCTATATATATATATAGATTTTTATATAAAGAATTATAATTAATAGTATTTCTATATAATATATATAAAAAAATAAATAATTTAGATAAAAATTTACTATAAAAAATCTAAATTAGTATTAATTAGAATTTAAAATTAAAATTATATATATAAATTAATTTAGTAAACTAAAAAATTATTCTAATTTATTTATAATAAAATTTATTAATTTAGTTATTACTAATAATATTATCTTTTATAGAATAATATAATATATTTATTTACTTATTAATAAGTCTTATTATTAAGAAAAATAAATAAAAATATATAAAAAATATTAATATTATAAATATATATAAACTTAATATTTTAATTAATAATATATTTATAAGTTTTATATAGAGAAATATCTAATTTAAAAATATTTATTTAAATAGAATTAAAATTTAATATCTAAATATATTAATTATAAAAACTTTTATAAGACTGCTAGCAATAGCTATAAAATCTAAAAATAAAAGAATATATAAGTATAATAAATAATTAATATAAATTTTATAGAATATTAAATTTTATTATATTTATAAATTAAAATAATTAAATATTTAGTATTAAAGCTAATACCTATTAAAATAATAAAAATATTTATTACTAAAAAAATTTTATAAGTTTAGAAAAAAATTATAAAAAAATTTACTACTAAAACTATTAAAAATAAAATAATAATAATATTAATACTAAAATTAATACTAATATTAAAACTAATATTAATTTATAAATTAGTATAAGAGTTAAAAATAATTATTTTTATTATTAAATATTTAATAACTTTATTAGTATCTTAAATTTTTAATATAATTATTAAAACTATACTATTTAAGCTTATAAGTAAAAAATAATTCTAAAAATAATCTTTAAAATCTAAATTATTTACTAATAATAAAAAGTCTATTAAGCCTTAAAATTATATAAATATAATATTAATAGCTAATTAACTAATTATAATTAATTTAATATAATTTAATAATATTAATTTATTTTTAATAATTATATTATTACTAATATTAAAATTTCTATATTTATACAGCCTTAATTAATTAATTAATATATATAATAATCTAGAATAATCTCTCTAAAAATAATACTATTATATGATTGATTGATTGATTGATTCATACACGCATCTAAGCCTAGTGGCTGGCGGTGTCTCCTATTAGGCAGCAGGCATACTACCATATAAAGAAAAGAAGTACTAAGACTCCCAGCTTAGTGCTGGCTAACTCAGCCCATATTATATAAAAACCTCAACACATATCCCTAGCTTCAAAACAACAATAGTAACACGAAAGATAGAATATTAGAATATTAATAAATAAAATATATATATATATCTAATTACTAAAAGCAATAAAATACTAGAAAAAACTAATATTAGAAAATATATATAATAAAAAAATAAACTAGAATAAAGAAAAAAATAAATTAAAAAATAAATCTATTATTATTAAATAATTATATTAAATAGCTAATTTATATAAGATAAATTAATATAAATATTTTCTTAGAGTAAAAAGTACACTTACTAAAAATATTATATAAAAAAAATTATATAATAAAATTAAATTAATAATCTAATTTATAATATAAATTTAATATATTTTTTTTTTAAAAAAGCTTACTAAGGAGCTTTTAATTATTTATTTTATATTTATTTTTATAGAGTATCTCTATATAAAAATTTATATAAAGAAAATAATAAATTAGAATATATATAATATTCTAAATTCTTAGTTTATATAAATATATTAATAAGTCTTTAATCCTAATATTTATAAGGAAGCTATATAAGATAGATTTATTAATCTATATTTATATAAATATTAAGCTTTATACTTATTTTAGTTTTTTATATAATAAAAGTACCTTCTTTATTAATATTAATATAATATAATAAAAATATTATTTATATTTAGTATTATTCTATTATTCTTTTTACTATTTTATAAATTCTATTTATAATTATTATTAATATACTACTATAAAGATTACTAAGTAATATAGATTAAAGAAGATATATATAGTATATAATATAATCTAATTAGATATATTAATTTAAAATCTATATTAATTTTCTTATATATATTATATTATATTTATTATAATAAGCTTTATTAATTAATCTATTTTTTTATTACTAGGAATATTCTTATATCTAAATATCTACTATAATTATACCTGCTAGTAAGATTAAGGGTCTCATAATAGATCTAATTAATATATAATTTAATAAAGAATATACTAGCTAGAGAATTATTAAAAATAATATATAGTATAAATTACTATTTAATTATCTATATAGATTATAGCTTTATAGATTTTATTATAATTCTAGTTCTAGATTAAAAGACTTAATATTATATTAATCCCCTCTAGCTTGCCGGCGTAGACGGTATAAGTATTTAATAAATCTATTATTTTTATAACTAAACCTAATATTAATAAATATATTATTATATTAATTTTATAATTATATCTATTTCTATTTATAAAGAGTTAAATATCTATAATTATTATAATTTATATATAAATAATTTCTTTCTATATCTTATTAATTCTTATCTCTAATAGCTTCTATTATAGAAATATTATAAATAAATAGATTATTTTAATATATTAATATAAACTATATCTAAGTTTTCATTCTACACACATCTTTAGTTAGTATAATAGGGATGTAAAAAGATCATTCTAATAAGCTTAATTTTATATAATCTATAATATTAATTATAATAGTAAGATTATTAACTAGAAATATATCTTCTTTAATAGTCATACAAGCATCAACTTAAATAATAAAATAAAAAAGCTAATCTCTAAGGCTTATTATAATATATATTTAAATACACTAAATATCTAATATAATACTTAAATATAGATTAATTATAATACTTTTTCTATTTCTTATTATAACTTTATAAAGTCTTTTTTATTATAGATATACTATATAAAACATATATATATAATCAATCTATAATTAGAGAATAGATATATATATTTTATAAAAATATATTATTAATATTCTCTATATAGAGCTTACTATTAAAACTAATCTTATTATTAACTTTATAGCTTTCTTTCTTATTTCTTGGACGTGGGCTTCCCCTATTAGGTAGATATCGAGAAAGACGCTAAGATATTTAATTAAGTCCTAGACCTAGATCTTTTATTCTTTAATAATAAAAAATATATCTAATTAATCTTTTAACTTAGATATTAATTAATACTTCTATTAAAAATATACTAATTAGTATTTAGTAGGATTAAACTTAAAAATATATATTCTTTTTTAGTACTCTACCACCTAATATACCTAGGTAAATATATAATAATTAATTATTATAAAACTTCTAAATACTAGTAGAAAAATATTATTTATATATTTAATAATAAATATCTCTAAACACTTAGCTTATATCTACTTAATAAAATCTATATTAAAAAATAAGAATAAAATTAATAATAATAAAAACCTCTATAGGATATCTATATTAATTATATATTCTTTTATATTACCTTCTAATAGTATAATTAACATATAATAGCTGCTAAGAAAGCTTATAATCTAGTCTATTAATATATCTAGAATCTAATACTTTTATAGATTATAGATTAGTCTTATATAGTTTATATTATTAAAAGCACTAATAACATCTATTATAAGATTAAAGGCTATTTAAAGTTTATTTTTCTAGATATTATATATTTCTTTAAATAGTAGATAAATTATAAGCTTATAAAAATAATCTTATTAATCTTTAATATAATATTTTAATAATAGATAATATTATTCTACTAGATAGCTTAATTATTATATAATTATAAATTCTAGTGCTTTTCTAATTATACTTAGTAATATAATTAATTAATAAAATTTAAGATTAATATAATTAAATTTCTTTAGCTTATAGATTATAATTATAGTAGACTATTAGAAGTACTTTAAGTAATAATAATATTATATATAGATATTAAATAGATTAAAAAAATAGTACTTAATAAGTAAAAATAATTTTTAAAATATTAGATTTAAGATCTTATTTAAGCTAAAAGCTTTATTAGATTTTATATTATAGATTACTATTTATATCTTATCTAATATAATTAGAGGTGTCTTATATAATTTAAAATATTAATAATAGCTAAGATTTAAAAGATCTATTTTTAATAATTCTAAATATAATATTTTTAAAAATAGAGCGGCTTTCTTCTTTAAGGCTATATATTTAATATTATTATATATTAATATAGATATAAATAAGGTATATAATATACCTTAATTATAGATCTAATATATAATCTTTTAGAAGTTATTTAATAACTTTATTACTTTCTTAATTTATTAATAATATAGATCTTATATAAGCTTATTAATATATTTTTTTAGCTTTTTTTTAGTCTTTTTATACTTCTTTTATATCTAGTCTAAATTAATCTACTATATATATTTCTAATACTAGAAAATTTAATGCTTAAGCTCTACTATTTTTAATATATATTTAATATAAGAATAAGAGATAATTTATTTTATAAAAATAATTTATTTTATTATATTATAAATTATTTTAATTAGATAATATATTACTTTATTAATATCTTCTATATCTATTAGATAATAGAGATGCTAGTTATATATCTCTATTAATATAAAAAAGAGCTTTTAATTTAATAACTCTTAGTTCTTATAAATAATAGAGAGTATATTAACTAGAATTAGATTAAATTAGATTAGAATTAGGATATAGTCTATATTATACCACTACTAGTGCTTATTAATATAGTAGATTAATTAATTTAATAATATATAAGATATCTAGATTAGATTAATTATTATTTTTACTTTCTTTTTTTTATATATAATTATGCTATAGAATAATAACTAATTAAATTTATATTTATTTATAAGATTAATAAGCTCTATAGCCTTATTATCTATATATTAATACTACGTGCCTACTCATAGTAAATAGTGTAGATTGAAATCTCCTAAAATAATATATTATATACTAGATATTATTACTTTATAAAGAGTTCTAATTATAGATTTCTAGCTACTAGAGACTCTTAGATTATAAATATTATAAATATAAATAATACCATAATTAGCTATCTATAGAATTAGTATATTTAGATTTTTATTATAATACTATACTTCCCATATTATGGGGTTAATATATTTATTAATATATAGACACACTTGTGGATAGATCTTATAATCTTTCTATAAAATAGACTATAATAAGATATAGAAGTAGTTTTAAAGTGCTAGTATATATATAGTAAAAGAATTAGTTTAGTTATTAATATAAAGTTTTTAAATAGTTAGGATATTATACTCTTATATATTTTTCTTATTAAAGAGATATATTTAGATCTTATTTTATAATTTTTAATAGTTTATCTATAAGATTTAGAGTTAATAAGTATAATAACTTATTAAGAGTTAGCCTATATAAAGTCTTCTAGATTTATAATTATTATTATATTATTCTACTTATTAAGCTTTTCTATAGGCTTAGTAATATTATAATTAGAATAATTTAGCTTATTTTTAGATTTATTATCTAGGATAATATATACGCTATATATATAGTAGATTAGATAGATAAATTCTACTTATAATTCTTAAAATAATATAATATCTAATTAGAGAATAATATTAGTTAGTTTTAATATTTTAAAATAATTCTTCTATATATAGTCTTTATATATAATTAATAAATAAGGATTAACTAAAGCCTTTAATTTAGAATTAATATTTATTATCTTATTCTTTTTATTTTATATCTATATTATCTTCTTCTAAGTCTAGATATTAGGCTAATTAGAGCTTTTAAGATTTATAATCTATTTTTATACTATTATATTCTTACTCTATAATAGGATAGAGTAATATTGTATAAAAAAATCTATTTAAATTTTTATACAAAAATTATATTTATTAGTTGCTAAGATTACTTCTATAAATATAAAATTATTAAAGAAAATAATTCTAGAAATATAATTACTAAGTCTTATAATCTTAGAATAATATTAAAGATTATAAATATACTACTAGTAAATCTTAGTAAAATATAAAATTTAAATTAGATAATTATAAGAATAAATAAAATATTTTTTATCTAACTTTTTAATAGAGTTTTTAATATATATATTTTTTATAATATAATTAATATACTTAATGTATTTTTTTTTTTTAAAGGTTAGGTATTTCTCTATATTATAAGATCTTATATAGTACACATAATAGCTCTAACACTAATAATATTATATAATATATTTATATATCTAGTATTTAAAATATTACTAAAGATTAATAGTATTATTATAAATAAAAATTATATATTAAAAATTATTAATAATAAGACTTTACTTAATTATAAAATTAGCTATACGCTCATTATTAAATATTATTATAAGGTGGGTTTATAGAAGCTTTAATTCCTAGATCTTTTATTTATTAAATAGCCAGTCTATATATATAATATTAAATAGGACTGGGATATATAAATATAATAATATTTTAAGAGATAAATATTATCTTAAAAATCTTTTATTTAAGATTAATATTAGTACTAATATTATATATAATTATACTTTAAATATATTTCTAGATCTAAGTATCTAGTCTAAAAGTATAAATCTAACTTTTTTTATAGATAAGCTAGTCTATATTATTTATAATTATTATAAAAAGAATAATATTTTTACTAGACTATATTTTTATAGTAAGTAAGTATTAGTATATAATAATAATATTTTATATTAATTAAATAGCTAGATTAGCCTAGTTAATAATTTAATTTAGAAATTATTTTAAAGAATTAATAGTATTAATATTAATATATTTAAAATAAATCTTAAGATCTTTCTAAGTAAAAAAAAAAATTAATAGAGAACTATTTTTACTAAAGACTTTTATGCTTAGGATTATTAATAGATATAAAAATATTTATTATTTTTAATTTTATATATATGATTTAAAGCTAATTATTATATAACTATATAACTTATTACTATTAATATATAAGCTTAAAGATATATAATAGATTATTTTAATAAAGTAGTTAATATTATTCTTTATTATGTTAATTTTTTAAAAGATTTAAAAGATTTTTTTTATATTTTTTCTATATTTAATTCTATATATATAAGCTACTACGTAAGTTATTTATTTATAGATATATTCTTTATCTAATAAACTAAATGCAAGAACACTACTACTATATTATTAATAATATTAATAAGTATACTATTTAGCTTATTTTTATAATATTTTTTTAATACTTTAAGTTCTTTAATGATAAAGATTATATATATATATATATTAGAGTTATTCTTAAAGTATAGTATTAGTTACACTCCCCTCTTTTTTTAATTTTTTAGTGCTATCGCTTAACCATATTAATAGAGGTGTTGAAAGTTGGTAAATAGGTTACTAATAGAGTCTTTTATAATAAAGATTCTTTCCTGTAGTACTTTTTACCTGGGGGGTGCGTTTTTATAGGTGCGCAAGGTTTTTTTTTTTTTTTAAATTTAATAATACTATTATAAAAAAATATATTTTTAATTATATAATAATATATTATTACCGCCACTACTACTAATAAATATAAATATTAATAACTATAATATTATACTTAATAATATACTAAGTTATTAAGAGATTAATAGTAAAAAATTTAATTCTAATATATATTAAAATCTATTAATAAGATTTATTTACTATTAATACTATTCTTAAAATCTATTTATTAAAAAAAATAAAAAATTTAAAAAAAATAATATAATTATATAATTTAATTTAAATAAATTTTTATAAATACTCTATTTAAAATTCTATAATATAATATATATAAGTTAAAAAATAAAATTATAATAATCTTTTTTTATAATTTTAAAATCCTTAAAGCATCTATAATTATAATTTAAAAATTATAAAGAAATAAGTATAATAATATAATATATTAATTTATAAAATTAATTTATTAATTATTTTACTCTAAGACTATAAATAATATATATATATATATAATATTATATATTAATAAAATAATTAATTCTACTATATAAATATATATTATAATATTATTAGATTACTAAATTCTATATCTATAATATTTATATAATAATATTTTATATAATTTATATATTTATAATATTTATTATAATTTTAAATTATTATTATTAATTTTTAATTAATTCTATTAAAAATTTATCTAATTAAAATATTTCTTAATAATTAAATATCTTATTTTAGATAATATAAATATTTATTATTCAATATAAAATAATTCTAATATTAAAATTAATCTCTAAAGTACTAAACTATTAGAAATTATAAATTATTATAAATTAAAACTTACTATTAAAAAAAGTATTATAATATAAAAATAAAAATAATTTAAATTTATAATTAATTTTATATTTTTATTTATAAGCCTTTTTAATTATTTAATTTTAATTAAGTATATTAATATTATTTAATATAACTTTAACTATTAGCTAATTTATATATAAATTAATATTTAAATCTCTATTTAAAAAACCCTTTAACACTATAATTAGAAAGTAATTAATAGAAAAAAATTTATTTAAATTTTAAATTATAATTTTATAATCTTAGATCTTATAAATATTTTTAAATTATATATTAAATTTACTATTATTATATTCACTAGTATAATTTAATATATAATTAAATAAATTATTCTATAGATAAAATTTAATATATAAAATAATCTTAATTTTATTTCTAAATATAAAAAAATAATATAATAATATTATTATTTATATTATTTATATTGTAATATTTATAATTTATAAATTTAGTATATATATCTATATATATAAAATTAAAAGAAATAATTTATAAATAAATTTTTATAATTTAGCTATTATTACTATATTTAAAAAGCTATTAAAAAGAGTTTATTAAATCTTTAATAATTAACTAAATAAATATATTTATAATATAATATATATAAATTAGAAATTATTCTAATCTTAAAAATATCTAATAATAATACTATAAAATTAGTAAAAAAAAAATTATATTATTTAATTAAATTTTTTTTCTTTAAATTCTTAAAATAGATCTATTAAATATTAATAATATTAAATATTTTAAATAATTCTCTTTCTTAGAAATTTTCTATTATAAAATTAAATATATAATTTATTCTATATTATTAGATAAAATTTTTAGAAAAAATTTTATTTTTAATAATTTCTAGTATTAAATAGTAAATATTTATATAATATTTAATATATTCTATTAGATCTTTAATATATATATTTAAATAAATTATAATCTATCTTATTTCTAAAAATTAATTATAATTATTTTATATAAAGAAAGTATAGATTAAAATTATATAATATTTAAAATATATTATTCTATTATTTTATTTAATATAGTAAAGAAATTTTTTAAAATTATTATTATATAAAAAATTAATTATATTATAAAAGTAGAAAATCTTCTTCTATAAAATTATTTTAAAAATTAAAAAAAATATTTATAAATTATATTATTTATATTATTTTAGACTAAATATAATATATTTAAAATAATAAATTAAAAATAATTTTAATATTTTTACTAGATATTTTAAAAGCCTATAATAATATATATTATTTATAACTATTTTATAATATATAAAAATAATATTTTAATTATTTTATATTATAAATATCTATTTTTTTATAGAATAGAGTACTAAGATATAAATTCTAAAAAATATATTAAATGTAATATTAATATTAATAAATATTTTTTAAAAATTATTAATTTTATTAATTTTTTATTTTATTTATAACTCTAATTTTATTAAAAATTATATAGATCTATCTAACTAAATCTTTATAAATAGATAAATAAATAATATAAAAATTCTTATTATAAAATATAATAAGAATAAAACTATTATAAAGCTTTAATATATTAATATAATTATAAATAAATAAACTTTATATTATACTTTTATATTTAATACTAAAAAATATTAATTTATTTATTTTATAAATTTATAAAATAATTTTACTTTAAATTTATAATGAATTACACTATAAAATAGTATATATAGTAAGAAAAATTAAAAAAATAATTAAATATTTTAATATCTAATTTAATTTAAAATTTATTATAAAAAAATATTAAAATAAAATTATTACTAAGATAAAAACTAGTTTTAAAATATTATAAAATTTAACTAGATCTATATAAAGAATAATATTAAATTTAATATAATAAATCTATTAAATAATAATAATTTTATAAATACTTTATAGTATTATAATATAATATTAACTAGAGAATATAATTAAAATATAATTTATTAAAATTATATAAGACTTTATAAATATTTAAAAATAAGTAGTATATTTTATTAATAATATATTTTAGACTATTATTATAAAAGTATTTAATATATAATATTTTTTTAAATATATATTTTTAATAAATAAAACTTTAATTTATACTTAATAATTATATTCTAATAAAGATTTATATTTAAAAAATAAATAAATATCTTTATACTTCCCTAAGAATTCTAATAAGAAAATAAAAAAGTTATAAAATATATATTTAATTACTCTAGTAAAAGTTTTTATATATTATAATTAATAAATATAAAAAAATAGTCTTAATTTATAATTATATAATCTAAAAGAAAATATATATATTATTTTATATAAATAATAATAAATATTAAGAATATATTAGTATAGTAATAATTATTCTATAATTATAGTAATAGATAATAGAGTATATTAATATAAAAAATATATCTATAATATATATTATAGAGGTCTATAATATTTAATTTATATTTTATATATTAATATATTTTATAAAAAATAATATATAATTTAAAAAAATAACTATCTTTTCTAATAATTATATAGTACTTAAAATTATAAAGAATCTAAAGATAAGTTTTAATTAAATATATATTTAAAATTATATTAAATTATATTAAGAATATATAAAAATAAATATTAATATTATTTTCTACTAGATTCCTAATTATAAGAGAATATTTAGGAATAAAATAATAAACTAAGTTATAAAATAAATAAAAGAGTAGAAAATCTATTTAAAAATTAGTATTATAATTATTTAAAAATATTCTCTAATATTAAACTAATTTATATAAAGTTATATTATTTATCTTAATATAACTCTATATAAAGTATATTATACTAAATTATTATCTATAATATATTAACTAATATAATAAGCTATAATATAAATATTACTTATTAAACTAATTTATAAAATATATTCTACTTAAATATTTACTCTATATAAATAAGTAAATATTTATATAAATATAAATTAAAAATTTTTAATATATTACTAATTTATAGATATTACTAAATAAGAAAAAAGCTATAATAATAATTATTTAATTTATTTATAATATAAAAATTCTAGTATAATTTATAAATATAGATCTATAAGCAATAAATATATATAAATAAAAATAAAAATTAATTAACTAAAGTATTAATTTAATTATATATATAATAACACTCTTAAATAATATAAGTATTAAATCAACTTACTTATCTATAAAAACTAATAATAAAATAGATATAAATTAAAAATTAAAATAAATTAAGTTAATTAATAAAAATAAATAAAAAAAGTATAAAAATATAAATATATAAATAAATAAGAATTAGTATATTAAAAATATATATAAAAATAATATATATACTTATATAATTAATTTATAGAAATAAGCACACTTAATATAAATTAATATAAAAAATAAATACGAATTAATATAAAAAATAGATATAAATTAGATATATAAAAAAGTAAGAATAAAAAAAATTATAAAATAAGAAAATTATATATAAAATTATTAAAGCTATATATTTATACTATTTAATTATTTTAATATAACACATTTAATTAGTTTATATTTATTATTTATTTTATTTATATATTTATATTCTCTATAACTTATCTCACAGTACGCCTCCATAGCTATGCCACGATTTATATTAATGCCTACCAGCTCAGGCATATATCTAGATAGCAGCCCTTTAGATTATAGCTAGCTACAGCGGGTATATCAAATCTAACTAACTAACTAACTAACTAACTAAAATATTAATATTATTTTAAAATTTATTTATTAATTTTTAATTATAAAATATTATATTATTATAAAATTTAATAAATTTAATAAATTTAATAAATTTAATTTATTAATTTTATTTTAAATCTAGATAGTATTATATTAAATTAAATTTAATATTTATTATATTTTATTAAGTTTTTTAATATTTTTTAATATTATATTTATAAAGTTTTTATACTTTAAATAAAATTAAAAATTATAAAATTTTTATTTATTTAATTTTTTATATATAAAAATATTTTATATATACTTTTTATAAGTTTATTTATATTTATAAAATAATAATATAGTTTATAATAGAATCTTTATACTATATATAAAATTTATTATTATAAACTTTTTAATTATACTTAGTATTAAAATATTATTCTATATTATTTTTTTATTTTTATTTATTTAAAATATGCTTAATTAAAAGCTAGTAAAATTATTTATAAATAATTAAAATTTAAAAGTCTTTATAGCCTAAAATAAATAAATAATTTAAAAAATTTAATTTATATAAAAAGAGATATTTTTTAATAAAAAATAAATAAAATAATAAATAATTTAATAAATAAATTAGTAAATATAAAATCTAATAAATAAATTAATAAATATAAAATCTAATAAATAAATTAATAAATAAACTTATAAATTAATTAATAAATAAT
>JAYXSF010000051.1:0-19141 GCA_037356135.1 Talaromyces sp. F31 | reverse complement strand
TAAATATTAATATAAATTATAATAGAATTATAAAAGAAATATATGATTAAAAATATTATTAAAAATATAAATATATTAATAAAATATATTTAAATATAATAAAATAATTAAATAATATAAATTTATAAATTTAATATTTTTATATATAATATTTATTATTTTATAATTTTTATTATTTTTATATTATATACATTTATTTTATTAAATATTTATAAATAAATAAATAAATAAATAAATAATATAAAAATAATTATTATAAATTAATAAATTTTAAATCATATCTTAGTATATATTAAAAAAACATTAATTTATATTAATATTTATTAATTTAAATATATATTTAGATAAAAAATTTTTAAATATAATTAATTATGATATATATTAAATTTAATTAATTAATTAATTAATAAATTAACTAACAAATAATTTAATAAATAATTTAACTAATAAATAAATAAGATAACAAATAAATTAATAAATATATAATTTAATAAATAATATCTTAGTAAGAGTTTTTATATATTATAATTAATAAAATAATATATTTAAAAAATATATATATATATATATATTATTATATATAAATAGTAATAGCTATTAAAATTATATTAATATAATAGCTATTAAAATTATATTAATATAATAATAATAATTTATAGAGTATATTAGTATAAAAAATATATTAATAATATATATTATAAAAATATATAGAATTAGATTTATATTATATATATTAATATAATTTATAAATAATAATATATATTTTAAAATAATAATAATTTTTTTTAATAACTAGATAATACTTTAAGTAATATTTAATTTAAAAATAAATTTAAATTAAATATATATTTAAAATTATATTAAATTATATTAGAAATATATAAAAATAGATATTAATATAATTCTATATTAGATTTTAGATCATAAAAATATTTTTAAGAATAAAATAATAAATTAAATAATAAAATATATAATAATAATAAGTATATAATAATAAATTATATTTAATAATATTCAAAATTAGATTATATTTAATATTATAATATAGTATTATATTCACTATAAAATATATAATATATAAATAAAGTCCTAAAATAAATAAAAAAATAAAAAAATTATTAAAAAATTAATTTTATAATTATTTAAAAGTATTTTTTAATATTAGATTAAATTATATAAAGTTATATTATTAATCTTAATATAATTTTATATAAAGTAAATTAAATCAGTATAATATTTTTAATATATTAATAAATATAATAATCTATAATATAATTATAGATTATTAAATTAATTTATAAATATTACTAAATAAAAAAAAAATTATAATAATAATTATTTAATTTATTTATAATATAAAAATCTTATCTTAATTTACTAGCATAAATCTATAAGTAATAAATATAATAAATTAAAATAATAAATTAAATAATAATTATTTAATTTAATTATATATATTATAAATATTTTTAAATAATATAAATATTAAATCTACTTACTTATCTATAAGAATTAATAATAATATAGATATAAACTTAGAATTAATATAAAATAAATTATTTAATAAAAATAAATATAAAAATAAATATAAAAATAAATATAAAAATAATAATAATAAATTTTATAAAATGTTTATTAATATAAAAATTATAATTAATATATTTTTTAAAATTTTAATTTATATATTTTATTTTATTAAAAAATAATTATTTATAATTTATTATTTTTATTATATAAAGAATATTATAATTTATAAAATAAAAATTAAATAATTATTTATAATTATTATAACTTGAATAAATTATATAAATTAAATAATATAAATAAATTAAATATATTATTAAAACTTAAAAAATGATAATATAAATAATATAAATAAAATAAATAAATTAAAAAAATAAATTTTATAATATATAAAATTTATCTATATAAAATAAAAATTTTATAATTATATTATATATTATTATATAATAGAATCTTATATATTAACTTATTAATT
Organism: Talaromyces sp. F31; assembly: GCA_037356135.1. Lineage (NCBI taxonomy): Eukaryota > Fungi > Ascomycota > Eurotiomycetes > Eurotiales > Trichocomaceae > Talaromyces > Talaromyces sp. F31. The sequence goes on along the minus strand of JAYXSF010000051.1, from coordinate 17,142 downwards.
AATTAAATATTTTATTATTATATAATAGAATCTTATATATTAACTTATTAATTAATTAAATATTTTATTATTTTATTAATTAGTATTTATTTATTAATATTAATTAATTAATTTTTATAATTTTTTTTATAATTAGATTTATATTATTTATTTATTTATTAATTATAATTCTATTCTATAAGTAATCTTTAATTAGATTTATATTATAAAATAAATATAAAATTAATAATAATAATAAATCTTAAAAGATATTTATTAATATTAATATATTTTTTAAAATATTTTCTATTATTTATATTTTTATATTTTATTTTATAAAAAATATTATAATTTAATATATAATATATTATTATATATTTTTATTATATTTATTAGAATTATATTTATTATTAATTTTTTTTTTATACTTTTAAAATATAGTTAATAATTTTTTAAATTATATAATTTATTAAAATTTTTTAATATTCTTTTAAATATATATTTAATAATAAATAATATATGTTTTTTTATTAAATATAATATTTAAATTATAATAATTAATTCTAGAATCTTATTAAATATATTAAATAATATTATAAATTAATATAATTTAAAATTTTAATAATTTTATTTATCTTTTTATTTATATATTATAATAATAATTAAATATTAAAGTAGCTTAGATTATAATTAATTTATATATAAATATTAAAGATTTAAAGAAAAATCTTTATAATTTTAAATATTTTAATAATAATTTATTATAAATAATTAAAAATTTTATTATTTTTAAATATTTTATTTATAAATAATTTATAAATAATTAATTCTAATTTATATATAATGATATATATCTAGCTTATTAAATTAATTTATTTTAATATAAATATATATATTTTTATTAATTATTTTTTACTATATTTTATTTTTTTAAAATAAAGTAGTTAATATATTACTTTTATTATATATATTATATTATATAATATTAATTTATTTATTTATTGATTATAATATTATTTATTATATTTATTATATTTATTATTAGATTATTTAATTCTAATTTTATTATTTATAATATTTTTTTTATAATTTTTATATATTATTAACTTTATTCTATATATTTTAAATTAATAAAAAAAATAATTATTAATTTTAATTTTAATTATATAAATTATATTTCTTTAATTTAAATTAAATATTATAATTAAATAATAAAATATATTATAAAGATTTTATTTTTTATAAATAATTTTAATTTTATTAACTATCTTTATCTTAATGTTATTAATATAAATAATAAATATATAAAGATTAAGAATTATATTATTTTTAATTTTAATAAATCTATTATTATTTATTTGTAAAGATTTTTTAGTTAATATATTAATTATATATTAAATATTATTATTAAAATCTATTTTAAAGATTTTAGAATATAATAATATAATTTATATTATATAATTATTTTTTTTATTTATTATATTATTTATAGTTTAATTAAATATTTTAAATATATTATTCTATATAATTTTTTATAATTTATATATTTAATAATAATTTTTTTATTTTATTTAAATAAATATTTTTAAATAGAATATATACTTATATAATAATTATATATTATTTTATATAGATATTAAATTTAGATATATTTTAATTTTTAATATTTATTATATAATTTACTTTAATTCTCTTAATATAAAATTATAATATTATAAATTTAATCTTTTTAAATTATATTTTATTAAATTATTTAATTAGTATTTTTTAAATACAAAAATTTAATTACTATAAAAATTTTATATATATTTATTTATAAATAAATTAATTAATTTATATAATTAACTTATATATTTTTACTTTAAATATATTAATTCTATATAAAAATTTATATTATAAAATTTTTTTAAAATCTAGATTTAAATTTATAAATTTAATTAATATTTTATAAATAATAATTTTTTCTATTAATATTTAGATTAAAATTTTATCTTTAAATATTTTTTAATAAAAATTATTGTATAATAATAATTATTATATTAATTAGTATTAAATTATTTATTTTTTTTATAATTTTTTTTTATATTTATTTTATTTATTATATAATTTCTAAAGATTTATTTTATTATCATTATTTATATATTATTTTATTTTAAATTTTTATTATAATTTATTTTTCTATTCTAGCTTAGAGAGTATAATTTTAAAAATTAATAATTTAATTACATTTTAAAAATAAAATATTAATATATTCTTCTCAAAAACTATCTCTTTCCGTATAAATCGAATTTTTAAAATTACATCACCAGATCCGGCTAGAATTGGCTATAATTTTCACAGTTTATTTCTCAAGTCCAGAACCATTAATTAACCCTAATTTTACTAAATAACTCGCTAACAATAGCTAAGAGTATTATAATAACACTTTTAATAAGTAAAAATCTTATTCTATAACATATCTATTATATTATAACTATACTATAATAAATTATTTAACTAATAAATAGCTTCTTATTAATTAAATAATAAATTTACTAAATCTTAAAAATTAAAATTATATAAATAAAGTATCTTATAGAAATTATAAAATTAATTCTATAATAATTTTAAACTAACTAGTATAATAAGCTTAATAAATTTATTATTAAAAATTTTATTTATTAGATTAAAATCTTTACCTATTTCTATAGTAAGAGTATAGATATATTTATAAAATTTAAAAAACTATTTAAATAGATTTAATAGAATATTATTATAATTTATATCATTACTATCTAAATATTATAATCTAGTAATAAATTAGATATATTAATTTTTAATTCTATAACTTTTTAGAGAATATACTAAGTATAAATTTAATAAATTATAATATAAAATATAAATCTATTTTAATTTTAAAATATTAATTTATCTACTCTTAAAGTTAGCTATATTAAGTTAAGCATAAATAATAAGATTATAATTAAAATCTATAATAATTTAGATTATATATATACTAAAAAATTTTAATTTAAAACCCTTATAAAACAGACTAAGTAAACTAAAATTTATATAATAAAAAATACTTTAAATCTAATTTTTATTAGTTATATTTTTATTACTATATATTAATTATTTTTAAATAATATTAATTTTTATATATATTATACTATTAGAGTAGAGGTTCTTTAAAAGTATAATAAAAATTAAATATATATCTTTAATAAATCTATATATATATATAGATTTTTATATAAAAAATTATAATTAATAGTATTTCTATATAATATATATAAAAAAATAAATAATTTAGATAAAAATTTACTATAAAAAATCTAAATTAGTATTAATTAGAATTTAAAATTAAAATTATATATATAAATTAATTTAGTAAACTAAAAAATTATTCTAATTTATTTATAATAAAATTTATTAATTTAGTTATTACTAATAATATTATCTTTTATAGAATAATATAATATATTTATTTACTTATTAATAAGTCTTATTATTAAGAAAAATAAATAAAAATATATAAAAAATATTAATATTATAAATATATATAAACTTAATATTTTAATTAATAATATATTTATAAGTTTTATATAGAGAAATATCTAATTTAAAAATATTTATTTAAATAGAATTAAAATTTAATATCTAAATATATTAATTATAAAAACTTTTATAAGACTGCTAGCAATAGCTATAAAATCTAAAAATAAAAGAATATATAAGTATAATAAATAATTAATATAAATTTTATAGAATATTAAATTTTATTATATTTATAAATTAAAATAATTAAATATTTAGTATTAAAGCTAATACCTATTAAAATAATAAAAATATTTATTACTAAAAAAATTTTATAAGTTTAGAAAAAATTATAAAAAAATTTACTACTAAAACTATTAAAAATAAAATAATAATAATATTAATACTAAAATTAATACTAATATTAAAACTAATATTAATTTATAAATTAGTATAAGAGTTAAAAATAATTATTTTTATTATTAAATATTTAATAACTTTATTAGTATCTTAAATTTTTAATATAATTATTAAAACTATACTATTTAAGCTTATAAGTAAAAAATAATTCTAAAAATAATCTTTAAAATCTAAATTATTTACTAATAATAAAAAGTCTATTAAGCCTTAAAATTATATAAATATAATATTAATAGCTAATTAACTAATTATAATTAATTTAATATAATTTAATAATATTAATTTATTTTTAATAATTATATTATTACTAATATTAAAATTTCTATATTTATACAGCCTTAATTAATTAATTAATATATATAATAATCTAGAATAATCTCTCTAAAAATAATACTATTATATGATTGATTGATTGATTGATTCATACACGCATCTAAGCCTAGTGGCTGGCGGTGTCTCCTATTAGGCAGCAGGCATACTACCATATAAAGAAAAGAAGTACTAAGACTCCCAGCTTAGTGCTGGCTAACTCAGCCCATATTATATAAAAACCTCAACACATATCCCTAGCTTCAAAACAACAATAGTAACACGAAAGATAGAATATTAGAATATTAATAAATAAAATATATATATATATCTAATTACTAAAAGCAATAAAATACTAGAAAAAACTAATATTAGAAAATATATATAATAAAAAAATAAACTAGAATAAAGAAAAAAATAAATTAAAAAATAAATCTATTATTATTAAATAATTATATTAAATAGCTAATTTATATAAGATAAATTAATATAAATATTTTCTTAGAGTAAAAAGTACACTTACTAAAAATATTATATAAAAAAAATTATATAATAAAATTAAATTAATAATCTAATTTATAATATAAATTTAATATATTTTTTTTTTAAAAAAGCTTACTAAGGAGCTTTTAATTATTTATTTTATATTTATTTTTATAGAGTATCTCTATATAAAAATTTATATAAAGAAAATAATAAATTAGAATATATATAATATTCTAAATTCTTAGTTTATATAAATATATTAATAAGTCTTTAATCCTAATATTTATAAGGAAGCTATATAAGATAGATTTATTAATCTATATTTATATAAATATTAAGCTTTATACTTATTTTAGTTTTTTATATAATAAAAGTACCTTCTTTATTAATATTAATATAATATAATAAAAATATTATTTATATTTAGTATTATTCTATTATTCTTTTTACTATTTTATAAATTCTATTTATAATTATTATTAATATACTACTATAAAGATTACTAAGTAATATAGATTAAAGAAGATATATATAGTATATAATATAATCTAATTAGATATATTAATTTAAAATCTATATTAATTTTCTTATATATATTATATTATATTTATTATAATAAGCTTTATTAATTAATCTATTTTTTTATTACTAGGAATATTCTTATATCTAAATATCTACTATAATTATACCTGCTAGTAAGATTAAGGGTCTCATAATAGATCTAATTAATATATAATTTAATAAAGAATATACTAGCTAGAGAATTATTAAAAATAATATATAGTATAAATTACTATTTAATTATCTATATAGATTATAGCTTTATAGATTTTATTATAATTCTAGTTCTAGATTAAAAGACTTAATATTATATTAATCCCCTCTAGCTTGCCGGCGTAGACGGTATAAGTATTTAATAAATCTATTATTTTTATAACTAAACCTAATATTAATAAATATATTATTATATTAATTTTATAATTATATCTATTTCTATTTATAAAGAGTTAAATATCTATAATTATTATAATTTATATATAAATAATTTCTTTCTATATCTTATTAATTCTTATCTCTAATAGCTTCTATTATAGAAATATTATAAATAAATAGATTATTTTAATATATTAATATAAACTATATCTAAGTTTTCATTCTACACACATCTTTAGTTAGTATAATAGGGATGTAAAAAGATCATTCTAATAAGCTTAATTTTATATAATCTATAATATTAATTATAATAGTAAGATTATTAACTAGAAATATATCTTCTTTAATAGTCATACAAGCATCAACTTAAATAATAAAATAAAAAAGCTAATCTCTAAGGCTTATTATAATATATATTTAAATACACTAAATATCTAATATAATACTTAAATATAGATTAATTATAATACTTTTTCTATTTCTTATTATAACTTTATAAAGTCTTTTTTATTATAGATATACTATATAAAACATATATATATAATCAATCTATAATTAGAGAATAGATATATATATTTTATAAAAATATATTATTAATATTCTCTATATAGAGCTTACTATTAAAACTAATCTTATTATTAACTTTATAGCTTTCTTTCTTATTTCTTGGACGTGGGCTTCCCCTATTAGGTAGATATCGAGAAAGACGCTAAGATATTTAATTAAGTCCTAGACCTAGATCTTTTATTCTTTAATAATAAAAAATATATCTAATTAATCTTTTAACTTAGATATTAATTAATACTTCTATTAAAAATATACTAATTAGTATTTAGTAGGATTAAACTTAAAAATATATATTCTTTTTTAGTACTCTACCACCTAATATACCTAGGTAAATATATAATAATTAATTATTATAAAACTTCTAAATACTAGTAGAAAAATATTATTTATATATTTAATAATAAATATCTCTAAACACTTAGCTTATATCTACTTAATAAAATCTATATTAAAAAATAAGAATAAAATTAATAATAATAAAAACCTCTATAGGATATCTATATTAATTATATATTCTTTTATATTACCTTCTAATAGTATAATTAACATATAATAGCTGCTAAGAAAGCTTATAATCTAGTCTATTAATATATCTAGAATCTAATACTTTTATAGATTATAGATTAGTCTTATATAGTTTATATTATTAAAAGCACTAATAACATCTATTATAAGATTAAAGGCTATTTAAAGTTTATTTTTCTAGATATTATATATTTCTTTAAATAGTAGATAAATTATAAGCTTATAAAAATAATCTTATTAATCTTTAATATAATATTTTAATAATAGATAATATTATTCTACTAGATAGCTTAATTATTATATAATTATAAATTCTAGTGCTTTTCTAATTATACTTAGTAATATAATTAATTAATAAAATTTAAGATTAATATAATTAAATTTCTTTAGCTTATAGATTATAATTATAGTAGACTATTAGAAGTACTTTAAGTAATAATAATATTATATATAGATATTAAATAGATTAAAAAAATAGTACTTAATAAGTAAAAATAATTTTTAAAATATTAGATTTAAGATCTTATTTAAGCTAAAAGCTTTATTAGATTTTATATTATAGATTACTATTTATATCTTATCTAATATAATTAGAGGTGTCTTATATAATTTAAAATATTAATAATAGCTAAGATTTAAAAGATCTATTTTTAATAATTCTAAATATAATATTTTTAAAAATAGAGCGGCTTTCTTCTTTAAGGCTATATATTTAATATTATTATATATTAATATAGATATAAATAAGGTATATAATATACCTTAATTATAGATCTAATATATAATCTTTTAGAAGTTATTTAATAACTTTATTACTTTCTTAATTTATTAATAATATAGATCTTATATAAGCTTATTAATATATTTTTTTAGCTTTTTTTTAGTCTTTTTATACTTCTTTTATATCTAGTCTAAATTAATCTACTATATATATTTCTAATACTAGAAAATTTAATGCTTAAGCTCTACTATTTTTAATATATATTTAATATAAGAATAAGAGATAATTTATTTTATAAAAATAATTTATTTTATTATATTATAAATTATTTTAATTAGATAATATATTACTTTATTAATATCTTCTATATCTATTAGATAATAGAGATGCTAGTTATATATCTCTATTAATATAAAAAAGAGCTTTTAATTTAATAACTCTTAGTTCTTATAAATAATAGAGAGTATATTAACTAGAATTAGATTAAATTAGATTAGAATTAGGATATAGTCTATATTATACCACTACTAGTGCTTATTAATATAGTAGATTAATTAATTTAATAATATATAAGATATCTAGATTAGATTAATTATTATTTTTACTTTCTTTTTTTTATATATAATTATGCTATAGAATAATAACTAATTAAATTTATATTTATTTATAAGATTAATAAGCTCTATAGCCTTATTATCTATATATTAATACTACGTGCCTACTCATAGTAAATAGTGTAGATTGAAATCTCCTAAAATAATATATTATATACTAGATATTATTACTTTATAAAGAGTTCTAATTATAGATTTCTAGCTACTAGAGACTCTTAGATTATAAATATTATAAATATAAATAATACCATAATTAGCTATCTATAGAATTAGTATATTTAGATTTTTATTATAATACTATACTTCCCATATTATGGGGTTAATATATTTATTAATATATAGACACACTTGTGGATAGATCTTATAATCTTTCTATAAAATAGACTATAATAAGATATAGAAGTAGTTTTAAAGTGCTAGTATATATATAGTAAAAGAATTAGTTTAGTTATTAATATAAAGTTTTTAAATAGTTAGGATATTATACTCTTATATATTTTTCTTATTAAAGAGATATATTTAGATCTTATTTTATAATTTTTAATAGTTTATCTATAAGATTTAGAGTTAATAAGTATAATAACTTATTAAGAGTTAGCCTATATAAAGTCTTCTAGATTTATAATTATTATTATATTATTCTACTTATTAAGCTTTTCTATAGGCTTAGTAATATTATAATTAGAATAATTTAGCTTATTTTTAGATTTATTATCTAGGATAATATATACGCTATATATATAGTAGATTAGATAGATAAATTCTACTTATAATTCTTAAAATAATATAATATCTAATTAGAGAATAATATTAGTTAGTTTTAATATTTTAAAATAATTCTTCTATATATAGTCTTTATATATAATTAATAAATAAGGATTAACTAAAGCCTTTAATTTAGAATTAATATTTATTATCTTATTCTTTTTATTTTATATCTATATTATCTTCTTCTAAGTCTAGATATTAGGCTAATTAGAGCTTTTAAGATTTATAATCTATTTTTATACTATTATATTCTTACTCTATAATAGGATAGAGTAATATTGTATAAAAAATCTATTTAAATTTTTATACAAAAATTATATTTATTAGTTGCTAAGATTACTTCTATAAATATAAAATTATTAAAGAAAATAATTCTAGAAATATAATTACTAAGTCTTATAATCTTAGAATAATATTAAAGATTATAAATATACTACTAGTAAATCTTAGTAAAATATAAAATTTAAATTAGATAATTATAAGAATAAATAAAATATTTTTTATCTAACTTTTTAATAGAGTTTTTAATATATATATTTTTTATAATATAATTAATATACTTAATGTATTTTTTTTTTAAAGGTTAGGTATTTCTCTATATTATAAGATCTTATATAGTACACATAATAGCTCTAACACTAATAATATTATATAATATATTTATATATCTAGTATTTAAAATATTACTAAAGATTAATAGTATTATTATAAATAAAAATTATATATTAAAAATTATTAATAATAAGACTTTACTTAATTATAAAATTAGCTATACGCTCATTATTAAATATTATTATAAGGTGGGTTTATAGAAGCTTTAATTCCTAGATCTTTTATTTATTAAATAGCCAGTCTATATATATAATATTAAATAGGACTGGGATATATAAATATAATAATATTTTAAGAGATAAATATTATCTTAAAAATCTTTTATTTAAGATTAATATTAGTACTAATATTATATATAATTATACTTTAAATATATTTCTAGATCTAAGTATCTAGTCTAAAAGTATAAATCTAACTTTTTTTATAGATAAGCTAGTCTATATTATTTATAATTATTATAAAAAGAATAATATTTTTACTAGACTATATTTTTATAGTAAGTAAGTATTAGTATATAATAATAATATTTTATATTAATTAAATAGCTAGATTAGCCTAGTTAATAATTTAATTTAGAAATTATTTTAAAGAATTAATAGTATTAATATTAATATATTTAAAATAAATCTTAAGATCTTTCTAAGTAAAAAAAAAAATTAATAGAGAACTATTTTTACTAAAGACTTTTATGCTTAGGATTATTAATAGATATAAAAATATTTATTATTTTTAATTTTATATATATGATTTAAAGCTAATTATTATATAACTATATAACTTATTACTATTAATATATAAGCTTAAAGATATATAATAGATTATTTTAATAAAGTAGTTAATATTATTCTTTATTATGTTAATTTTTTAAAAGATTTAAAAGATTTTTTTTTATATTTTTTCTATATTTAATTCTATATATATAAGCTACTACGTAAGTTATTTATTTATAGATATATTCTTTATCTAATAAACTAAATGCAAGAACACTACTACTATATTATTAATAATATTAATAAGTATACTATTTAGCTTATTTTTATAATATTTTTTTAATACTTTAAGTTCTTTAATGATAAAGATTATATATATATATATATTAGAGTTATTCTTAAAGTATAGTATTAGTTACACTCCCCTCTTTTTTTAATTTTTTAGTGCTATCGCTTAACCATATTAATAGAGGTGTTGAAAGTTGGTAAATAGGTTACTAATAGAGTCTTTTATAATAAAGATTCTTTCCTGTAGTACTTTTTACCTGGGGGGTGCGTTTTTATAGGTGCGCAAGGTTTTTTTTTTTTTTAAATTTAATAATACTATTATAAAAAAATATATTTTTAATTATATAATAATATATTATTACCGCCACTACTACTAATAAATATAAATATTAATAACTATAATATTATACTTAATAATATACTAAGTTATTAAGAGATTAATAGTAAAAAATTTAATTCTAATATATATTAAAATCTATTAATAAGATTTATTTACTATTAATACTATTCTTAAAATCTATTTATTAAAAAAAATAAAAAATTTAAAAAAAATAATATAATTATATAATTTAATTTAAATAAATTTTTATAAATACTCTATTTAAAATTCTATAATATAATATATATAAGTTAAAAAATAAAATTATAATAATCTTTTTTTATAATTTTAAAATCCTTAAAGCATCTATAATTATAATTTAAAAATTATAAAGAAATAAGTATAATAATATAATATATTAATTTATAAAATTAATTTATTAATTATTTTACTCTAAGACTATAAATAATATATATATATATATAATATTATATATTAATAAAATAATTAATTCTACTATATAAATATATATTATAATATTATTAGATTACTAAATTCTATATCTATAATATTTATATAATAATATTTTATATAATTTATATATTTATAATATTTATTATAATTTTAAATTATTATTATTAATTTTTAATTAATTCTATTAAAAATTTATCTAATTAAAATATTTCTTAATAATTAAATATCTTATTTTAGATAATATAAATATTTATTATTCAATATAAAATAATTCTAATATTAAAATTAATCTCTAAAGTACTAAACTATTAGAAATTATAAATTATTATAAATTAAAACTTACTATTAAAAAAAGTATTATAATATAAAAATAAAAATAATTTAAATTTATAATTAATTTTATATTTTTATTTATAAGCCTTTTTAATTATTTAATTTTAATTAAGTATATTAATATTATTTAATATAACTTTAACTATTAGCTAATTTATATATAAATTAATATTTAAATCTCTATTTAAAAAACCCTTTAACACTATAATTAGAAAGTAATTAATAGAAAAAAATTTATTTAAATTTTAAATTATAATTTTATAATCTTAGATCTTATAAATATTTTTAAATTATATATTAAATTTACTATTATTATATTCACTAGTATAATTTAATATATAATTAAATAAATTATTCTATAGATAAAATTTAATATATAAAATAATCTTAATTTTATTTCTAAATATAAAAAAATAATATAATAATATTATTATTTATATTATTTATATTCTAATATTTATAATTTATAAATTTAGTATATATATCTATATATATAAAATTAAAAGAAATAATTTATAAATAAATTTTTATAATTTAGCTATTATTACTATATTTAAAAAGCTATTAAAAAGAGTTTATTAAATCTTTAATAATTAACTAAATAAATATATTTATAATATAATATATATAAATTAGAAATTATTCTAATCTTAAAAATATCTAATAATAATACTATAAAATTAGTAAAAAAAAAAATTATATTATTTAATTAAATTTTTTTTCTTTAAATTCTTAAAATAGATCTATTAAATATTAATAATATTAAATATTTTAAATAATTCTCTTTCTTAGAAATTTTCTATTATAAAATTAAATATATAATTTATTCTATATTATTAGATAAAATTTTTAGAAAAAATTTTATTTTTAATAATTTCTAGTATTAAATAGTAAATATTTATATAATATTTAATATATTCTATTAGATCTTTAATATATATATTTAAATAAATTATAATCTATCTTATTTCTAAAAATTAATTATAATTATTTTATATAAAGAAAGTATAGATTAAAATTATATAATATTTAAAATATATTATTCTATTATTTTATTTAATATAGTAAAGAAATTTTTTAAAATTATTATTATATAAAAAATTAATTATATTATAAAAGTAGAAAATCTTCTTCTATAAAATTATTTTAAAAATTAAAAAAAATATTTATAAATTATATTATTTATATTATTTTAGACTAAATATAATATATTTAAAATAATAAATTAAAAATAATTTTAATATTTTTACTAGATATTTTAAAAGCCTATAATAATATATATTATTTATAACTATTTTATAATATATAAAAATAATATTTTAATTATTTTATATTATAAATATCTATTTTTTTTATAGAATAGAGTACTAAGATATAAATTCTAAAAAATATATTAAATGTAATATTAATATTAATAAATATTTTTTAAAAATTATTAATTTTATTAATTTTTTATTTTATTTATAACTCTAATTTTATTAAAAATTATATAGATCTATCTAACTAAATCTTTATAAATAGATAAATAAATAATATAAAAATTCTTATTATAAAATATAATAAGAATAAAACTATTATAAAGCTTTAATATATTAATATAATTATAAATAAATAAACTTTATATTATACTTTTATATTTAATACTAAAAAATATTAATTTATTTATTTTATAAATTTATAAAATAATTTTACTTTAAATTTATAATGAATTACACTATAAAATAGTATATATAGTAAGAAAAATTAAAAAAATAATTAAATATTTTAATATCTAATTTAATTTAAAATTTATTATAAAAAAATATTAAAATAAAATTATTACTAAGATAAAAACTAGTTTTAAAATATTATAAAATTTAACTAGATCTATATAAAGAATAATATTAAATTTAATATAATAAATCTATTAAATAATAATAATTTTATAAATACTTTATAGTATTATAATATAATATTAACTAGAGAATATAATTAAAATATAATTTATTAAAATTATATAAGACTTTATAAATATTTAAAAATAAGTAGTATATTTTATTAATAATATATTTTAGACTATTATTATAAAAGTATTTAATATATAATATTTTTTTAAATATATATTTTTAATAAATAAAACTTTAATTTATACTTAATAATTATATTCTAATAAAGATTTATATTTAAAAAATAAATAAATATCTTTATACTTCCCTAAGAATTCTAATAAGAAAATAAAAAAGTTATAAAATATATATTTAATTACTCTAGTAAAAGTTTTTATATATTATAATTAATAAATATAAAAAAATAGTCTTAATTTATAATTATATAATCTAAAAGAAAATATATATATTATTTTATATAAATAATAATAAATATTAAGAATATATTAGTATAGTAATAATTATTCTATAATTATAGTAATAGATAATAGAGTATATTAATATAAAAAATATATCTATAATATATATTATAGAGGTCTATAATATTTAATTTATATTTTATATATTAATATATTTTATAAAAAATAATATATAATTTAAAAAAATAACTATCTTTTCTAATAATTATATAGTACTTAAAATTATAAAGAATCTAAAGATAAGTTTTAATTAAATATATATTTAAAATTATATTAAATTATATTAAGAATATATAAAAATAAATATTAATATTATTTTCTACTAGATTCCTAATTATAAGAGAATATTTAGGAATAAAATAATAAACTAAGTTATAAAATAAATAAAAGAGTAGAAAATCTATTTAAAAATTAGTATTATAATTATTTAAAAATATTCTCTAATATTAAACTAATTTATATAAAGTTATATTATTTATCTTAATATAACTCTATATAAAGTATATTATACTAAATTATTATCTATAATATATTAACTAATATAATAAGCTATAATATAAATATTACTTATTAAACTAATTTATAAAATATATTCTACTTAAATATTTACTCTATATAAATAAGTAAATATTTATATAAATATAAATTAAAAATTTTTAATATATTACTAATTTATAGATATTACTAAATAAGAAAAAAGCTATAATAATAATTATTTAATTTATTTATAATATAAAAATTCTAGTATAATTTATAAGTATAGATCTATAAGCAATAAATATATATAAATAAAAATAAAAATTAATTAACTAAAGTATTAATTTAATTATATATATAATAACACTCTTAAATAATATAAGTATTAAATCAACTTACTTATCTATAAAAACTAATAATAAAATAGATATAAATTAAAAATTAAAATAAATTAAGTTAATTAATAAAAATAAATAAAAAAAGTATAAAAATATAAATATATAAATAAATAAGAATTAGTATATTAAAAATATATATAAAAATAATATATATACTTATATAATTAATTTATAGAAATAAGCACACTTAATATAAATTAATATAAAAAATAAATACGAATTAATATAAAAAATAGATATAAATTAGATATATAAAAAAGTAAGAATAAAAAAAATTATAAAATAAGAAAATTATATATAAAATTATTAAAGCTATATATTTATACTATTTAATTATTTTAATATAACACATTTAATTAGTTTATATTTATTATTTATTTTATTTATATATTTATATTCTCTATAACTTATCTCACAGTACGCCTCCATAGCTATGCCACGATTTATATTAATGCCTACCAGCTCAGGCATATATCTAGATAGCAGCCCTTTAGATTATAGCTAGCTACAGCGGGTATATCAAATCTAACTAACTAACTAACTAACTAACTAAAATATTAATATTATTTTAAAATTTATTTATTAATTTTTAATTATAAAATATTATATTATTATAAAATTTAATAAATTTAATAAATTTAATAAATTTAATTTATTAATTTTATTTTAAATCTAGATAGTATTATATTAAATTAAATTTAATATTTATTATATTTTATTAAGTTTTTTAATATTTTTTAATATTATATTTATAAAGTTTTTTATACTTTAAATAAAATTAAAAATTATAAAATTTTTATTTATTTAATTTTTTATATATAAAAATATTTTATATATACTTTTTATAAGTTTATTTATATTTATAAAATAATAATATAGTTTATAATAGAATCTTTATACTATATATAAAATTTATTATTATAAACTTTTTAATTATACTTAGTATTAAAATATTATTCTATATTATTTTTTTATTTTTATTTATTTAAAATATGCTTAATTAAAAGCTAGTAAAATTATTTATAAATAATTAAAATTTAAAAGTCTTATAGCCTAAAATAAATAAATAATTTAAAAAATTTAATTTATATAAAAAGAGATATTTTTTAATAAAAAATAAATAAAATAATAAATAATTTAATAAATAAATTAGTAAATATAAAATCTAATAAATAAATTAATAAATATAAAATCTAATAAATAAATTAATAAATAAACTTATAAATTAATTAATAAATAATCTAATTAATAAATAATCTAATTAATAAATAAATTAATAAATAAATTAATAAATAAATTAATAAATAAACTAATAATTAATCTAATTAATAACTAATCTAATTAATAATTAATCTAATTAATAACTAATCTAATTAATAATTAATCTAATTAATAAATAATCTTATAAATAAATTAATAAATAAATAAAATAATAAATAATCTAACTAATAAATTAATTAATAAATAAAATAATAATAAAAATAATTAAATAATAATTTTAATTTATTAAGCTATCTAAATTAAAAGAGTATTTTTAAATTTAAATATTAACTATTCTTTTCTATCTAATAAAAATACTATTATAATTATTATAATCTATATTAGATTTATATTTAGTTATAATCTAGATCTAGTTAGTAATTTTATTTATTTATTATAAAATAATATTTAAATTATTATTATTATTTATACTATCTAAGTCTACTATATATTAGTTAATTATTTAAATAATTATTAATATAAGTTAAATATATTAGAAGTAGAATATTAATCTATATAAAAATTAAAAGAATAATTATAATAATAAATATATAAAATAAATATAAAAGTAATAAATATAATTTTAAAATTAAATTTATAATTAATTATTATAATAGAGCATCTAATATAAAAATATTTTATTATAATTTAAATATATATTAGATACTAATTAAATATAACTCTAATAAATATTTATAAAATAAAAAAGAGATTAAAGATATTAAAATAATTTTTAATATAATTAAAACTATAATTATATTTATTAGTAGAAATATTAACTATAATAAAATTTTAATAAAGATTTAGTATAAATTTAATATAAAATAAAAATATATTAAATATAATTTATTTAATAATAAAAATAGATTTTATAAAATTTATAAATTAAATTAAGATTATTTATAATTATATATTTAAAAATAATATATATTTTATTAATATTATTAAAAAATAGACTAAACATATATTAATAAAATATTAAATATAAATTAAATAAGAATTATAATCTATTTATTTAAATTTTTATATATAATTAATATTATACTAGTTACTAATTATAATATATAATATTTATATATTAAATATTTT
>JAYXSF010000045.1:0-56117 GCA_037356135.1 Talaromyces sp. F31 | reverse complement strand
CTAACCCTAACCCTAACCCTAACCCTAACCCTAACCCTAACCCTAACCCTAACCCTAACCCTAACCCTAACCCTAACCCTAACCCTAACCCTAACCCTAACCCTAACCCTAACCCTAATCCTATATAAGGACAGAGCATCTGCCTTATACTAGATTAGTAATGCCACTAACACTGTTAAGGCGACCGCCAGTCCCAAGATAGTGATCCCGAAAGGCCAGCCGAATCCGGCCGCTCCGGTACAAATCGACAAATGAAATATCGGGTCTCTGCAACTAAAAAGGCTTAGCGCTAATCTAGGCTGAACTTGCGGCATCTAATTGGCTCTCATGTCATTAGTTCCTTCTGGGTTCCATCTTCGCTTACGGAATACTCGTTGAGCTGCTGGGTTCAACTAGACTATTTAGAATGATGAGATTGCTAGCTTTATGGTTTTTGAAATATATACTATGTACTAATGTCTCTTAGGGTATCTTTTCATATTATCGATCTCTTAGCCTTGTCTGATGGATGCAACATATATTCATAATACTCTGGTATGGATAAAGTCTGATAATATATCTAGAGAGGATTTAATCATTGATTCCTTGTGCGGCTGGGAGTGGGATTACTGATTTCCTGTTAGGACTCCGCTAAAGTTTGGTAACTTCGTGGTGATGTAGACCGGAGTAGGTAATCTATTCTTCATACGGCTGAGGAAGTGGGACTATCTTGGGAAGGCTTTGTTTTGTCACTAAGACGATTCATCAACTACGTACTAAATCCTGTCGATGTCTGAGACGTAGTTCACGGGTATGCTGCGCAGTAGGTATCTGCATACAAAACAGCATACATATATACATATACATGTACGAAACAGCATTTTGAAATTAGACGAGCTGTAAGTCGGGTGGGACTGTCAGCCGTTGCAGTGCTTCATTTGAAGGAATCTCCTAGTTAGGTTATTATCACCGAGCCTCACGACTTATAACATGTTAACAGTGTATAACATACTGTTCTCTGATAAATTCTAACCACAACAATAGTCGGATTTGTAGAGATAGTGCTTACTACGGTTGACCCCGGTGATTTCCCTGATACAGTGGGCCTGGCAGGGGGGTAGGCGGTCAGAGAGGGAAATTCTTACCGCCGTCCTACGTTATTTATTTACTCACGCCTTATCATCTATTCTAAATGTCGGTGATATAACCGCCTTTTAAATTTGATGACAAAAATTAGCGTTATGCTAGGCAATCTGGATACCGCCATTTTATTAGGTAAACAAATTCTAAATAACATGTAGACGCACAGTCCTACACTCAGTTTTGAGGACTATCGAGCGCGACAGCGACTGTGAATCGCTTTAATGTGTTTGGCAAATCGGCCGTTCGGATTGCTAAATCAAGACCATGAAAGAGTGTGCCGGTAGATCAAAGTCCACCTGCAAAGGTTTAGCCGCAACTTCCGGTTTGCGAGTGAATATGCGCTCAATAATCTGAACATAATTGCATTTCTCTCATACTCCGTTTCTTGGTCTATTGTGCTTACCAGTGCGGTCTATTTATAACCTGAGCGAAGGAGGAGTTGAGTTCAATATGTCTTTAACATTGTTACCAAATCCAGTGATCTATGATTGACCCCAGTGATTTCCGTAGGATGTTTTTTATTCTTAAGTCATACAAGGATCTATAACAGGGCTGTACTTCTTTAACCAATCACTTGACAGATTCTTTTTAGATTATCTAAATAGTGGTGAGAATTTACCTTTTAGAGCAGGCGGTCTTTTATAGAGATGTTTGTATTTAGCATTACATGATTGTATAAAACGTACTAGAGAAATCACCAGGATCAACCGGAGTATTTTTAGTCTCAATGATATATCAACTAAGGTGGCTAAACCCGACTTCAGCAAAGACAGAGCCAGAGGTGACGGGGCTGATGCGGCTGAGCAGAGTGTCAGGCTGAGTCTTCAGCCAGACATTGGGAATCAGCTGAACAGGCAATGATTAGGAAGTATAAATTGAAGACAGCAGCTCTGACAACCTGAAGTACATAACAACAACAAATATCAGAATCTACATCAATCAAAGAAACAATCCTTTTGACGTACTTATCTAATTCAAAGACCGCGCCATTCATTGTTTATTTTCATTCAAGGTAATTGAAAAATAAAGATGCTTTCCCTCCCCCTGAGCGCGCAATTCATGTTGAACCATGGCGACTGATAAGAACGATTAGAGATAACAGGAGTATCGGGTATCTTGCAGTTCAGAAAAAATGGCAGCAAACTGGAAGAAGACTGTTATAGGGCTTTCCGCTCTCTTCATACATCCTATTTGGGCTACGCAGTACGCTTCATGGGCGTTTTATGACAATGAGTGCTATGGGACAGCATACTCGCCAACATTCGCGATGGATTTCCTAGGAAACACAAATGAATATACATTTCCCGGCGGCCATTTCGTCGACGTGGGTGATGGATGTGGGCCGGGAAACTGTTTTGCAATCACCTACACTGACGAGTGTCACACCTGTCTTGTCGATTACGGGACCGGTTGCTACAACGTCGACTTGGGATGGGAGCCAACCAGCTTCGTAGGTTGGTGTGCACCGTGTAACGACGTTCCTGCTGCTGGTTGCACAAATACTTGCTTCTAAGGAGCTGCTAGGGTTTGAACGCTCAGCCAACTCGTTTGAGACGACGAAGTACATGTTCCATTATAAATTTATGAGACTGCCGAGATGCTGAGTTATATTACTGGTGAAGGTGATCGACTGTTAGGACTAAACCATCAAAGCATGCTGATAATTCGTCTGTTGTCTGTTTCATTCTTTATACTGGTTATCTGTTATACGTGAATTTCTTTGGCTGTTTATGCAGAAACTCTTTTCAAAAATCATACTCTATTACTTTAGCAATAAAGCAGACTGTAGAGTCGTTCGAGCTATAGTTTGGATGCAGGCGCACATGAAGTGCCCACAAACACCAGGCCTAGAAAGATCCGAGAGCCAGTCAAGCAAGTTCAAGACTGTGTGGCATAAGAGGGAGTCTCAAATGCCCGAAATATTGAGAGCTGGGGAATGTAAGGGGCTAGCCCTAGGGCTCTAAAGACACTACCTTAGCTATGGCTTTGCCAAGTCTGTACTTGCCTGGGGAGTTGGTTATGATATCGAATAAATAATAAACATAAGAATAGTGTTTCTATGCCGGCTGTCCCGAAAATTTTTGAAAACCAGTCTATGATATAAGGCCGCTAAGGTACTACCGCTTGTCTTACCAACCTACTAAATCAAGTCATCGTAGTTTTATTTCTAAGATGAGGACAGTTCAACCACGTTCAAGAATCATAAAGCTAAACAAGTCGTATGTTAGGTGGCTAATACATCACTATGGCATTAAGAGAGAGTTTGATAACGGAGCCTTAGTAAATGATGAGTGACATGAAAGTTTCTCCACTCTATATAATTACTATCTATAAATATACGCTTATCTTTCGAAATAAGATAAACATTATTTGGCGACAGCGTGAGATTCAACTATCCGGGGATGACATCTAGATGTGAAGCAGAGAGAGGATTATTCTACACTGACCACTCTGGCAAGATCATCGACGACGATGTTTTGATGCGCTTATTGACCTTTCCAAACGTCCTCATTTGCAACAACCAGAGATTTTTTATTAAGTAAGCCCAAACTGAATTCGCGAATGTCATTTTGCAAATTTAAGTGACTTTATTGAGCGTTGCCCGTGTCCCGGATCCCTGGTAGCAGGAGGGCATATTGGCGGCTCGATCGGAGTCGATCATGTGAGTCTGTAAGATTCAGTACAGGAATCGGGTTCGTCAATAAGATGTAATAAGGAAGCTATCACTCTGAAAGTACTTGTCATGGGGACTGTCACAGGCCATATTCTTCATTTCTCAGCATGGTGAATTGAGCAGCATCAAGCAGTCCGACTTATCATTAAGCAACTTTAAGCGAATATTGAGTGAAAGGCAAGAGACAAGAAGAACCAATCAAGATCCCAACGTGTTCGAACCAATGGGTATGTGCCATCTGTGGAGTAAGGTGTGCCACCATCGAAGCGTTTCATCCTCAGTGGTTCTGGGATTCCATCTGCCCATTCTTGGAGGTAGTGCATGTGCTGTGCCAAAGCCTTAGCGCTTGCCTCTAAGTTATCAGGATCATCATCCCATATAGTCTTATCGTGCTGTAAGTGAAGAATTTCCTCATTAAATGCGAAATATGCCGCCCTTACAGCTATATATAATGTAATGTGGTATCGATTAAAACTCAGCCAAGTGATGTTTTCGCCAAGAGGAGTATATGTGGAACTGGAGACTGTGGAAGTCTTAAAGGTGTCACTCGGCAAGGATGGCATGATATATGAGTCATATAATATAAATGGACGACCAAATTTCATTCTGGACTTGGTATCTATAAGAAAAGTTGCCCACCATAAATGCCTACGCAGTTCACGATCTGGATTAGGCATGGTAGAGGGAGGATCTATATGCAGACCGAGAGTATAAGCGGCACGAATGGCTAAGCTTATAGAATTCTCTATTCTATTCTGGAAAGACCCGCCGTAGAGATAGATAGCGTAGAGCAAATGACATTGTAATGTCGAAATAAAAAGGCTTTCTAGCTCATGTGTAAGTAATGTTTGTCCCCGCTAGTAATGCCATCGCCCGGCGATTATTGCATCCTTACCTTTGACGAGGATGCCTTGGGACTCTGATGGCAGCGTGCAAAGATAGTACTGTATGCATAGAGCAATAACAACATCGACAAGCGCTGATAATCTTCTCGTTGTGCCGCTGGTCACCCACAGTGACTGCCAATGCCTCTTGAAGTGCATCTCATTCAGTATGGGAAAAATTGAGGTATGAAAAGTTTGCCAGTAGAAATTGATAAAGTATTCCTCCTGTACGAGGCTTAAATAGACCCCTGTTGGCAACGTTTCCTTCGTGAGGGACGTATGCTGATATGGAAAATTTTCGCCATCTATTACTGGTTGATCCAGTAGTTTATCTTCCTTGACTGAGAGAGGAAGTAGGTGGTGTGCTGGAAAGGATTGCCAAAGCCTGAGCAAGAATTTGATAATGTGTATAGGACACGAAGAGTACCACCAGTTATTCAGTCTTGCGTGGTAATCCGCGAAGGTTGCTATTACGTTGGCGATCACAAGCAGCAGACTTGCCGATGGTGTAGCTGCATCTGAATCAACATCCTAGTTCCGAATATCCGAACAACTCAGGAAAGCATGAGGAATAATTTGAAGGCTGCGGGGAAATAGCATTCTCCCGCCCGCAATCGTGCCGCTGTAGATATTTCATATAATATCATAGAGCCAAGGCCGATACTTGCTATCTTATACACCCTCAGAACTAAGGAGTTTGCCAGCATTTCTGTCGGTTTAGTTGGTTTAACTGTTTCATGAACTGGCCATGCCCCCCAAGATGCTGGTGCTAGCGAGCAGCCGTTTGCCAAAGAGGAACCAGTGAACAATCAGCGAGCGGCCGCCGTAGTCGGAATCTTCATCCTCACATCCTCACATTCCTCGTTTCCTCGCTTCTCACTGGTTGTTCATGCTGCTTCGGTCTTAACGTGACGGACACCTCTTGAAAATGTGCAATGAGACCTTTAAATTGTTACCGTACTCATTGCATCGTACAATTTTGTGGATTAAGTGTACGTAGGAATCCGGCAAATCCGTATTCTGTTCTCTCGCTTTTCCCCAAATCGTCTTTTTAGACCATCAATGGAAGCAAGTGCTCTTCTAATAGTAGATGCCGTTTTAATTGTCTCAAACTCATCCCAAATAAACAACACCATCTCATCTAGGTATACGCCAGGTTTTCCAAGTAGATGGTCATAAAGCGTCTTTAATATTACTGGCGTGATGCTTCGTCAGCGATCAACATGATTTGGAGGTGCTTTAATATTGGTAAATAGCTTTGAATTGGAGTGGATATTTTGACTGACTGTTTACTGTAGCTCGTAGTCTTAGTTATCTGGATATAGTTACAGTACATACTTCTATAGCAATATCTTGATAGACTGCTGAACGTACGAGAAAACCGACATGAACACTGAAATATTGGGCTCATAGTAAAATAAAGCCTGGGCTAGAATAACCTTCGAACCAGAGCTACGCTTCCACCACGTTCGGATAATAGTCGAAACAAGATCGGACCGGCTTTTTGCAGTGAGCGTTGGGACAAGCAGACTTACATGTACTAGGCAGTCCAATCTGCAATCGTCTGCTCAAAGTCAGTTTTATATAACCAACTCAACTCAAATCCGACCTTTGTTTGCTCTACATTATCTTGACTCGGGAAGCGTCTCTTGTCAATCATGGCATTAAGTTCCAAGACCTTTTCCATCCTTGCTTGCCTACCCGACTGCCACCTCTGCAATACTATCTTTCTTTTTTGTGGATTATTTATTGTAGCAGTCTGTCTTTGCAAAGCGCCGATGACACCTGCAAAGGTATAAACATCTTCGAAGGCTTGATTCACCCCCTGACCGGCACTGGGTGGAATTGCATGTGCGGCGTCACCCATTATCACCACATTGCTACCACTCGAGACCCAGGTGTCTAGCTTTGGTATCATATAAAATGGCCAGAGGCTGATTTTGTTGTCAGAGATATTGCTGACTGCATTCGCAACCAGGGGTGGGAAATCAGAGGCACCCTCACGCAAAAACTTGATGCACCAATCCTTATTGCTAATCATATCTGCCCAACCAGCTCTGTCAAGATTCTCATTGAAACGGCACTGTTTGGCAATCAGAACTTCACTGCCATCCGCTAACTGTGGCGCAAGGATAAATGCACCATGTATGTTGTTCATAAGCGTCAAGGGCAGTTCGATATGAGAAGGAATGTGTAATTGACTTGTAGGCACAGCAGCACCCACAGCAATACCCCCTGTGAAATGAGGCTCAAGGGCAGGATACAGATACTTCCGGACCTGGGAATGTATGCCATCAGTCCCTATCAAGAGTGAAGCTGATTTCTGCGATCCATCGGAAAATTTCCAGGTCACTTGCTCATCTGTCTCGGATATGACTTGCGCGAACTTCTTGGCATACTCAATTGAGATTCCGTCTTTGCCGTGTATTAGTTCATGAAGAATATCAATCAATTTGTAGCGATACACCCTTATAGCTCGATAGCCATATTTAGCGACGGAACCAAATTCAAAGGTATCAATTGGAGTCACCGCTTCATCCGATTTACGAAAATGCAGCGTGTCGAACTCGTAGCCCTGAGAACGCAGACGCGGATAAACATCGATTGCGTCGAGGATTTTAAGAGCATTGGGACAGAGCATGATTGCGCCTCCGATATCGAGGGATGCAGGGCGAGATTCGTAGATGGTAATATTGGTGAGCCCATTTCTGTGTAGGGCTAATGCAAGAGCGAGCCCTGACAAGCCGGCACCAATGATGGCAATCTTGGGGGTTGGTGCTAAAGACATTCTGCTTTTTTGAAGTATACGTTTTTGACTTGTAGGGTAAAAGGTTGACACTACCATACACCAAGGTAGGATGATAAAGTGTATAATTGCTCTGAGATATTATCGATTGGTATTCTTTACACCTGTCCATGGATTTCACTTCTTATTTATACATATAGGACCAGTCCATCTACCTTGTCAATAAACTTACCCTCATCTCTGACCGATCCAGGTGGAAGACTGCCAAACGCGTATAAGCATTGGCCTTAGTACGGCTGTATACCACAACCGAATCACCGACTGTCGGAGGCTCGGAGCCCTTGTGCCGGGAGTAAGTTTAGGTAATAACGTTAACGTGACTGACATTCCAGTAATCCGGGTTACTCTTTCTTACAGGGCATACCGCGAGCTCTACATAAATAGATGCGTGAAAGCTGAATGAAGCATAATACAAAGCTTGGACAAATCTAAGCTGGCGTGGCTGATGACTGGCTAGAACAGGATCAACGGAGATTGCAACAGGACCATTGTGTCATGATTTGAGCTGTCGGATCACTCTGAACAATCTCCAATCATAGTGCACGCTTAGGAAATACTATCTACTACTACTACTACTACTACTACTACTACTACTACTACTACTACTACTACTACTACTACTACTACTACTACTACTACTATACACTCTACTCGTATGTAGTAGATTCCTATGAGTAATCATACACAAATACACTAACGTAGCGCTCGCTTTGCATCTATATTGATATGACCACCTATATTTGATCAGTGAGGTAGATATGATATACCCGCTGTTGCGAACTGCTATCCGAAGAGTCGCTATCCCGCTATCCAGATGTGTCTCTGAGCCGGCAGGCACCAATACAATTCGTGGCGCAGCTATCAGAGAGGCGCAGCTCAAGGTGAGCGACAGGGAATGTAAATAGTACAAACGAGACAAACAACGGACGTGCAAAACAATCAGACAGTACAAACACACGTGCCCGGTTCACCATAAATACATTATATCATAGCCCCACGTAACATGGTCTAGACCTATATTTTGATTGTCAATTCCAAGTTTCAGCGTTTTTCGTTTACGAGAATGAGCAGGCGCTAGATACGCGAACCGTGACCAATACCTTACCTAAAGAAGGCGCCGTGATATAGGATAGCGTTCGACCGAGCTTCGGGCAAAAAAACGCCGATCTTTTGGATGTTCACTTTGAAGTGTGAGCCGGGAAAGGGTGGCGGAAACGGTATGTCGGGATTTTGATATTACGAGGGACGGAGAAACCAGGTTTTGACTTGCTGCAGAGCGAACGCGAGTGTGGCAAAAGCACTGGCAAGTCGAAGTGATCTGTTTCATGTATTGCGGGCAAGTCGTAAAAAACTGGAGTTGTTCCTATTGGCTGTAACACGTCAGGTCACTTCCCCACCCGTGAGGGCGCTCAAGCCAACATTCTACAAGGTACGCACGACTTTTCACAAGACTTATCAGCCAATAAATCTTCCCAGGATTGGCCACCTTCAGCAGCTTTCCCAATCTTTTAACGCGCCTGTTTGCAATGATTGAAAGCCTGTCTAACTTGATATATTTCAGTGGTTGCTACGCAAAGCCCTACGTCAAGACAAAAGGTACAGCTAGATATGTGAGAAATAAGTACGTAGGAGATTACTAGATAGTAAGCGGAGTTCAAAGTACCCTGATATACAGATAATATGAAGCTAGCGGAGTGTTGCACCATCCTAATTCTATTTAGAGGTCTTCAGCGTGGGGCTGGGAGCTGACACTGCAAATTCTACCTACAAGTAACGGAATTTCCGGAGACGTCCGGACGCAAGAAGTCTTTCAAGAATCCTCGCAGTATAAATCCGATTACGCAAAATCTATCATGTGTTTGTGTTTCGAATGAATCAACGGATGCGGAAAGGCTTAAGCACTAAAGTTGCAGAATCAGTCCATTAGATCTACTCTATGCCCAACACCGGGAAACCAAGTCAAGCCTGCCATGCTTGCCGGAAACGACGAGCGAAGGTGAGTGATGCAAATATCCGGGAATGCGTCTGAAGTTAAGTGAAAGACTTGGCAGCTAATTTCAAGTGTAGTGTGACCTCGTTCGTCCACATTGCAGTCAGTGCGTACGACGTGGACAAGTTTGTCCTGGCTATCGGGATTTAGGAAACCTGCGTTTTCTCGTAGAGAACGTCTCATCGTATCCGTCTATGCTAAACCGGGACAACCGCAGAAGACATTCACCAGAAGGGTTCCTATCACCTACTACATACACTACACGAAGATGCCGTGAACCCGTTGAAAGGACGGAGGAAGAGGCCCCATACAACCACGATGGTCCTGCACAATTCAGCACCGATCCGACATTTGCCCCTGAAAGAACACCATGGAGTGCGTCCTCAGAAACCGAAATGCTGCCGGGACAACTCTCCATGGATTCGGCAGATACTGCCCTTCAGGCCCTGGTTATGTCTAAAATCGTAACCAGCCCAGGTAACAGTGACGCTACGAATAGATTCCACTACTCAGATGAGGTGTACGATATTGTACGGCGCACCATCCGACAAGCAGCGGCTGGATCCCCGATTCGACAGATTTGTAACGTGTTCGGCCCGGCGTATAACGCCAGTAAACGCCGACTCGTCGAGCCTAACCAGGATATAAGCTACGCCTGTCAGTCAGTGCTCGCAGCTATCAAATTAGCTCTGCAGGATCCTCGGCAAAGAGCACTCGACAGCACATTAGCGGCAGTGTGGATGGCCGATATGTACGAGGTGAGCCATGCCCCATATGTATCTAATGAGGAAATTCAGGTTCTGAATAGTCATCTTAGTTCTTGTTTACATCACAAACAAATTCTCCAGAGACCTCCAGCAAGAAATGGGCCTGGTACAGAAGCATTTTAGGACTGATTCGCTTACGAGGGCCGGAGCAGTTTATGCGGCAAGTTGGCCGGGACCTCGTCTGGGCTATTAGCTACTGTATAGTGAGTCGAGATTCATGTATATTTTCGCGGTGTTCCTTAACTGATAACTCGTCAATTGAAGCATTCCAGATGCCTATTGCATAGTTGTCAGCCTCCTGCTGAAGCCCCCTTATGGTTCCTCGCTATGTTCAAAACCAGCTCCGATTCATCCGACCGACGGCTCATTCGCACGTTCATATATATCTACCACTGCACCCGGTTATACAGTCGAATCCAAGCCTGTGTCCGGACAAATGATCCGAAGCATATATTATCGACCTCCCCCTCGGTACTTCAAGAGCTAGACTGTTTAGAAGATAATGTCAAACCTTTTACCGACTCCTCGATAATTGACCACAATATTCCTTGTCCGCTAGCATCAAATCCTTGTCTCAAACCTGATAGTATGGATTTACAGTCTATACTCCTTTGCATATACTTGAGCAATTTCAGAATGCATGTCTCAATGGCCATGTTCACATTCCTTCAAGAGGCCTCTTGCTCTTTGACATGTACGCCACAGCAACGCGGTTTATTTTTAAGGCGACAAGATCAATGTATGTGGGAGTTTTGGTCTGTCTCCGAGCGAGTATTAGGATTGTTGAGACAAGCCGATCTTACAGGCGATGAGATCTTCGTCTCGTGTTTGGGATGGATAGACACTATTAAGATATTAGGGGCTTTGACGACGATAGCTGGATCGCAGCTTTCGTTGAGTTGGCAGCGAAAGATGGCGCAGAACGGTCTGATATTATTGCAAGAATATCCACGGATGACATTCCCGGCCCAGGGTGACAATGAAAGTGCCGGGGATTGAGTAGAGATGATCTGAATAATTAATGTTCTATCTACATAATTGGCTAGGTTATTGGTCGTTTGTATTAGGTTGGTGACTGTATGACAAAGGATTGGACTACATACAGTGCCGCAGAGCCCTGACTGCCGAGTCTATTTATACCAGTCTCATCATCATTTCTCTTTATTTGCATGGATTCTCAATTGACTGCAATCTCTTCCCACCTTCTGCATGAGATTTGTAGACAAGAATAGCGGTCGTTCTTTGATCGTAGACTAACATCTACCCTATTATACTATTAGCTATAAACCCGAAGTATCAAACGGCGTATAGTCATAGGTGTGACAAAAGTTTGATAGTCGAGAGCTTGCCTTTTTTTGTATGAATCATATAGACGATGCCTCAGCATACGCTTTCAGGTCTTCATTGAAATGCCTGAAATGACTAAACAACCGTTTTCCTAACAGCGAGGGCGTCATCAGGAACGAAATCAGCCCTGTAAATTCCTCACTCTGCTTGAAGATGGTCGAGGACCCTTCATCGTTTGCAGGCTCAATATAGAAGCTATGGAGCCCAGCAACGCCATAAACTGGCGGGCCTTGCCATTGCAAGAGATTGGCCGAGTTTTCCGTAAGAGTAGCGACGAACTTCATGCCGTCCGCATTGACTTTGATTTTATCACCTGGCGACAATGGGTCGGAGGACTTTGAAGTGCTCTGTTTTTCAGGCTCGATGGTCTTGAGGAACGTCGTGTGCCATTTTGGGTAGTTGGGAAAGTCCAGTAAAATTTCTCGCACCTTTGAAGGGGTCGCGGCAATCTCAATCTGTGTTTTGATGGCCATTGTACGAAGGCCCGGTTTGTGTTGTCTGGGCGAGTCGTAGACACGATGGTATTCTGTCTCTCGAACGAAATGATGAATTGGCCTATTCTTAAGTGAAAATTCATGAGCAGTATACCAGGGCTCCATCAAACTTTCGTCTGGGGTGGTAAATTCGTCTGCCGGCGATTCAGCTTGCTCTTAGTGCTCGCGGAAAGCAGGCAAGATTCTCCACCCATATCAACTAGGGGTTATCCAATTGCGTACTTGCAACCTGCCAGTGATAGTTTGGCCATTGCAGCTCAGCACCAATCAGTCTACGGAAAACGGTATACTTTAACCTTGCTACTATGTAAGTACGTGAGTAACAAGCACCTCGAAAGAGTTTCCTAGTAAAGTAAGTGTGCCACACCAAGCACCTTTCCTATTTAGTACGCTACAGCCTTGAGCATACTCGTAGTATGTTCGTACTAAGTATGAATAGTGGTATTGGAGCGTACTAACGTTATCTAACCACCCTACCATACTCCGTAGCACTTCCAGATACTCAGCCGAGGTGCTCTTTTAGAGAATGGAAAGTTTAGGAACTGAACGAATTGTGGGCCGGACATGGCTAGAGTTTGATTTTTAAGCCGAAATTCTCTGAAAGTATCTTTTTTAAGATTGCAAATACTTTGCGCAATAGATTGGACAATGCTAACTCAAACTGGAAATACTTAAGCATTCACGTTCAGCGGCGCAGTCGGTAAACTGTTAACTATTCTTGTGGTTACAACACGGCATTTGACGGAATGTGGATACCGACACTTGGCAGTAGGCCCTAGCAGTTAAAGTCGGCGCGCCGGCAAAAATTTACCGTGATCATTCCTGGTTCGTCAGGCAGAAAAAGACAATCGGCTATATTGGACAGGGATGTACTATTTAAGTTTCCCGAGTAGACGAATATTCCACATCCCAACACCAGATTTCTCGTGACCTAGAGATAAGTATTTCTCCTTTACGCCTCGGGATTTTAACAGGATTTGTTCTACGTAGTTGAAATGGCTGTGATATCGACTTCCGATCATTCCGGGTCGTCAGAGCACCACGCGGCTGCTCCGCCGCGTCTCCGGAAGAGGTTGCAGGTGGCCAGAGTGTGTAATAGATGCCGACTATGTTGCACAAAATGTGACAACAAAGTTCCATGTTCAAAATGTTCTGTCAAGGGACTTGAGTGCAGTAATAGTGGTATACTGAGAGCTTCTACCATCTCTAAAGCCTATAAGGAGATTGCATGGCTGAAACAAAGAGTCAAGCAACTAGAAGCACAAGTTAACCGACAGCGCAGCGACGACGACATATGAATTACCCTGACGTCACCTATATCGCACTCCACAGCCAATGACTCACTCTGTATAACCTTGAAAAAATTTCCTGACGGTATATAATTTTGTCCAGGTTAATCTTCTAATAAGGTATAATTTAGGCTATTTTTATTCTTTTTTTTTATATAGTATTTTAGTATATTTTTAAATTTTAAGCTTTTATATTTATTTTCTGTATACTATCTACTTCTAGTCTTAGCTAAAGAAGAGAAACTACTAGATTAGCTAGTCATTAATAATAATAATAGATTAAATGATTCTAGATATTAATATATATTTTTAATAAAAGAAATATTTTCTTTAAATATCTATTTAAATCTTATATAAGAAGAATACTTTATTAATTTTTTCTAGTAAATTTTCTATATATTAATATTTCTGATACTAAATAAGTTATATTTTAAGAAGTATTATTAGTTCTTATAAATAATAAAGAATATAATAAAAAAATTATTAATACTTATTAATATTATTATTATTTTATATATATAATACTATCTTTATGTACTATTATTAGAGTTATAAAATATTTTTAATAAAGATAAGAATATAATAATTATTAAATAATAGTATTATTAGTAGAAATAGATATTATTTATTTAAGAACTAGAAAGCTTTTATATTTTAATATTATAGTGCTATTTATTGTATATTATATATCTATATAATAGATCTTTTTATAATAAAATAGAAAATATTATAAGCTTAATTACATATTTAGCTTATTATTTTAATTTATATATTAATTCTTCTTTTATTATATTAGAGCTAGATTATAAATTACATAAATATTTATAATAAGTAGTTTTTTTTATGAATATTAAGTCTAGGATAAAACTTAGCTATTTATTTATATTATATAACTCTTATATGATATTATACCTTTTAAGTAATAGTCTTAAAATTATAACAATTTCTAGTTCTATATTTAATTTTATTGGTAGAAATATTACTTGGTTAAGTTTTAATTGCTATTATGCTATTTTATATATAGTAATATGTATAGTATTTATCTCTTTTAATAAGTAGTTTTTTTACTTAGAGTATAATTGGACTATATAGAATGATTCTAATATTTTATAAATAAGTGTTAAGGTTTTAATATTATATATATAGTATTTTTAAGGATGAATTAATAATATTTTATAACTATTAAAAATAAAATATTATAATAGTGGTAGGCCTTTTTTTATAGATAGTATATATTTAATAACTAAGGATTTTTCTCTAATTTAAGTATAGTGATAGTACTTATTACTTAAACTTTTATATTATTATTTAAGTATTAATTTTTATTAGTTATTTATATTTTTTATTTGTTATTTATGTTAGGAAGTATAGTTAAGGAAATTATTATATAATATGTTAAGTATATTATAATGTTATTAAAGATTATATAATATATAATAGTAGAAATATTACTCTTTAATGGGTGGTATGAGATATATTATTATTAATAGAACTTAGTAATAATATTATTTGGTTTTATTATAGCCTATTTAAATACTATATTAGTGATTAAAGTTAGAAGTGTGATTGATTTAGCTCTTTTAATATTTGATAATTTTAGGGCTAAATTCACTATTATATGGAATATTATAAAAATAGTGTAGGAGTTTTATAAGAAGATTAACTCTCTTTTAAAATATAAGTTGTTTAGGAATTAAATATTAAGCTATATTAAGATAAATGTTATAGAATGCTTTAGTAATCTAATATAGGATTTTTTAAATAGTGAGTTCTTTAGTTTTAGTTCTATATTTCTAAACCTTAATAAAATAAATGAAGTGATTAATGTATCTACATTTGACTTTAATGTGGCTATGGATATTGATTTTTGTAATGATCTGAGCACGCTTTGGCCAAAAATTGACTGTTTGACTTAGTACATATGATTTAAAATCGTACACTCATAATGGTCAGCGAGCGTACTACGAACTTGCTACGACTTCCTAGCTTGGCGCTAGCAGACTCAGCCTGCATCTTATGAAAATCTCGGCATGTATTCCCAGCCTTGTGTGCCCTAGCGTACCTCGACACAAAGCTATTTAACTACGGTGGATCTAGGTTCGTGACAATCTGGCTAAATAAATAAGTACTGAGATTTACGGGAAAATATTACAGCTTTTATTCTCTAATGGTCTACTAGTACGACAAACGAAGGTCTACTTGTTAGCTATAGTCATTGGAATTTATGGTCGTGGACTCCAACCATCACCCAAGCATGAGCTGATGCCTGTGATATGTTTGCACTTATAGATATGACATGTTCCGGAGATTCTAGTCTATAAACCTCAAAAGAAAATGCTTTTAGCTACAAGGATTTTTGTTCAAATGGAGAAGAGATATCTTCAAGGCTTGGGATGTCTTAACATTAACTGTAGACTATTATTAGCTTTCAAGAGCCATGTGCAGTCAAACTGTGCAAATATACCATGTTACGTAATTTGATCGCTGTATGAGAAGATGCTGTTTCTCCCGATTCAGTAGGGACAGCAAGGACCTCACGTTTTGTCGTTATAAATATTCTTGCGAATTCGGACATAGCCTGCACCTACATTTGAGGTATGATTGGTGAAACTCGGTCCTGAACTTCTTCCTCAATAGTCTTTGTAAGGACTTTATCTTTACAATAGATTATCCAATGAGCTTCACCGACGATTTCACCGGTAGAATCCTCAACAGCTTTAAACTTAAAGATTCTTATTCCGTTTCTTGATCCTTGCTCTTTTCCTCTTCGTTGAATAGTGAGTGGATTTGTTGTTCAGCGAGAGCTTCGACCGTGGACTCTGTAAGCGCACCATCAAAGAGAATGGAGTGGTATAGTGATGGGAAGGCTGCTTCATTGAGGCGAATAATGGGTGTGATGTCGATTATCTCGGCAGGTGAAATGATGATAGCCATGTCGGTGAAGATTAGTGATGCTGTTCTTTCTTGTCGTTGACCGCGTGATGAAATGTGAATGTGCACGTCATGTACTAAGAAATAGTGGAAGTGAAATTGTGTAAATTCAGTTCCTCAAAAGGAAAAAAAAAGACAAGCAAAGGACCGAAGCTGAAGGCATCCATCGTGGGACTTGAATGTCTACCTTAGCACTTGGCTAAATACAGGTCTGACAGTATTATTTAACGGCTATCCCGGACATGATGATAACAGCGCATATATCCACTTGAATGCCCTCATTGGATGGCGGGTGTTCCTCGATATAAAAATTTGCCAAGAACTCCTCCAATGAATCAATTGCGCAAAATCCTGCGCTGTATTATATATGACACAAGGATGTCTTACTTTCATTCTATTGGAACACATGATTTTAATACAATACAAGTTTCCACTAAATTACTCGATGTCATGATGTCTAAATCACAAAACCTAATGTGGTTGGGCCCAGTAACTTCGTTAGTCTGATTTCAGGCGTAGTCACTATTGAGGCCCAGATAAGCTCGGATGATTGTTTCTACGGGGGAGAAAGCGGGATCAAGTAATAAATTCAAGGTTCTGCGGAATTGCTTGTACTATGATTGGAGTAACGTCCCTACGAAAATAGCACGCAATAAAACACTGTTACGGAAGCAAATCACCTGCGCTGGAAGGTGCGCGCTTCGCATGTAGCCAGCTTTGAAATGGTGAAAGGATGTAAAGCTAAGTATTAATTATATAAATAGTTGTAGTATAAAGAGGCTAACTACTATTTATAATAATATAAATTTGAATAGATAAATAAATAGTAAATAAGTAATTATAGATTTAATTATTATAGATTTAGATCCACACTTAGTTAAATAGCACGTGTGTTAAGATATGTTAAGTGGGTTGAATCTTGCACTAGTTCCTTCTTATTATTAATAGAGTAACCTGGATAGCTAAAGTAATAATAGTCAAACTAGTTGTTGGAAGTCTTAGACATGACTAAGATAGAAGAGATCCTCTATATAGCCTAGTGACTATATAAATTAGAATACTATGTAGATACTCTTATTATTAAGTGACTTATGTCAAAGATCTAGTTATTTAGGCAAGCAAAAGCTGCTAGAAAAGATTTTGAGAATTTAGACTCTTTATTATTTTCTATATTTCTTTTAGAAAGATTAATTACTGTGAAAGGCTTCTTAATCTGAAAAAAAAATAAGTTTTAATTTGTTTTGTATTTTATGTTATTAATTATAAGGTGTAAGGCTCGATCTTTATTTTTGTAATTCTAGATCTTAAAGATGACCTAATACTCCGTGGATTTAATTGTTATTGAAAGTATTGCTTAATATATGTTCAACTATCTTGAGTTCGCTCGTCTACATATACTACTATGTGATCTAGTTTCTAAGCCTTAGGGTGTCCATGCCTCGCTCTGGTTGGCTGTTTCGCAATACTTTCCGAATGGGCTTAGCGCTTATTGTCATACAAAGTAACCTCGCTAAGCCGTTTCGGAAGGAAGCGGCCACGGTCAATTGTTGCTTCGATAAGTGTACGGTTTGTCCGATGCTGAACTTCAAGGCAGCATCAGGCATCAACAAGGCATGCGACAAAATTGTCAACATCCGATCCTTTGGACTTTGCAAAACCTTGGATTACCCTTGAGATAATCTAAGTACACGAATGCGGGAGCATTGGTATGGCTCGACACGGCAGATTGTCCAAGGGTTGCGGGAACTGTAGGAAACGCAAAATCAAGGTCTCTTCTTTCCCCGATAGCTGAGTTACATGCTATGAAAATTTCGTCATACTCATACCCCCATCATTTTTTTAGTGCGATCAAGCGTTGCCCGCATGTATCCAGTGTCAGAAGGTAGGTTGGAAATGCCCTCAGTATGCAGACAGAGTGGACCGCATGTTCCAAAGTCACGACAACAAGCAGCCGAATATGACCAGCCCCGTGTCTGGCAGGAATGTACGAGGCGAAGCCTCCTGTTCAACGGTGATCACGACTGAGAAACCAAGTAAGCTGCCATTTTCTGTATCGCAAATGGTCGACGACTTTGCGACGGAATTCTTCTTTGCGAAATACGTATTTCGAGAGTCCGGAATTGCTCGCGGTCACTTCGAATTTCTATCAGTATATACTACACGTCTGAAGACCAATGAAACTCTTTCTGTGAGCTTGAAAGCAGCTACTCTTGTAGTCTACGCTCACAAGTTCCACTATCCAGCGCTTCTTTAAAGATCCAGGATACACTACGACCTTGCTCTTAATAGGCTACAATAGAAAGTGCAAGCCCCCACAGAAGCAGTGAAGAGTAGTATAATTGTGGTGATGATGTTATTAGGTGCATTTGAGACACTAAATTGTGAAAATATCAATTCGCTATCAAACACAGATGCATATATGAGTGGAGCATTGAAATATATCTCCTTGTGGGCTGATCTGATATTTAAGTCTCAATATGGCTTGCAATTATTTTTATAAATATCCTAGTGTCACCTAGTGACCTACATACTCTGTTCCAGACCAATACCCAAAGAATTAATTGAGACCTAAAGGTATGCCTCACACTTTTTACCTATAGAAGACCCCACCTGGAAGCTTTCGGAGATTATAGAAAAAGTGGCTAGATTCCGCGCCAACTTTAAACGGTGCGTACTTCACGACAATATCAGGATTGTAGATATTGCTTTAGGCCTGGATCAGGAGTTATTGGCGCTTGCAGAGAACATGCCGTTTGGATGGGAATTTCGACGGATTCTATCAGAGTAAGACCCAGAATTGGTATTTGTGTTATATTATCATGTCTATCTAGACCTTTAGGTGGCTTGCATCTGGAACTTTATTCGCGCTTGTCGATTAGTTCTTCTCAAAGAGATACGTCTTCGAGCTAATTGTAACCTGACTGTACTCTTGCCACTCCTCTCGTCCAGATATGGCGGCAACTATCGACAGTTAGATGTAATAGTGCAATTTCTGATCTCTGAAATCTATGCTACTGTTCCTTAATTCTGTGATTATTTACAAGACCTTCATCATGTCGTGCCTATCAACAAAATAGATGTGCCAATAACTGTGAGCGTCTACCACCTTTTTTGGCCACTGCTAAATGCGGCCCAGTCTACATCATTCAATAGCCAGTGGAATTGGATTATCAATCGCTGTCGTGTCATTGGACGCACTACTGGTATCCAACAAGTCTTTGCTTTGGCAGACTTTTTGGAGACACGAGAAGATATTGACTCCTGGGTTGACCGGCAAGATGAGGAAAATCTGTCAGCGTTCAATATTGGCAGATGAGCCGACTCCTTGTCTT
Source organism: Talaromyces sp. F31 (assembly GCA_037356135.1). NCBI lineage: Eukaryota > Fungi > Ascomycota > Eurotiomycetes > Eurotiales > Trichocomaceae > Talaromyces > Talaromyces sp. F31. The sequence goes on along the minus strand of JAYXSF010000045.1, from coordinate 36,481 downwards.
CACGGACGTCTCTTTCACGGGTGAATGATCAATTATTCTTCCTGGTGTGCCCAGAAGAAGGATCGAGACCGAGAAAGATTATCTGTCTCTTATTAGGAGGTTCCATGCCATCCAGCAGATGATGAGAATATCTTCTCTGGCCTGCCAAACCTCAAGTTAATTTCTAAGTTTCCACATCAGACTTCTCCTTGCCGGTGATGTTGATGGCGTATGACTGACTGCTTGAGAGGATGGATGCTCAGGCTCAGCCAGAGCAGTAGTAACAGCTTGAGATGCCTCAGCCTAAACGGGTCAACTTATCTGGGCTTCTGATAATACTCGCGGATCGCTTCTATCCGGTTTTAGAGGGCACGTGATCCTTCTGGGCATGGTACATGGCATTTTAAAATCACAATGAAGTAGCTGTTATTTGCTGAGAAACATGAATTCAATGCGTATTGACGATCTTTTGCTATTACATGCAGTAGAGTTATTTTTACTCTGTGTGCAGGGTAGTTCTAGATCTATTGATGCCTAGTTGCCTTCTCAGCGAACACCACCGAGCATTTGAGTTTACATTGGTAGTGGTTTCGGCTCCTTGCCGTTCAAGCATCGCTAGTTACGCTATGTTAACGATGGGAAATATGAGGACGCTTACTTAGCATGTATTTCGTTTTACTCATAACCTCTCTTCAATTGCCGAGTCAATCATAGCCTAGTTTTTATAGCTTCTGAATTGGTAGAAAAAGCTCTCGGGTCTACCCTCTCTTTTAGTCACGCAGGCCGCGATTTAATACAGTACTACAGAGAAGAATCGAGAAGACGAAGATGGAGAGAATAAAGCCAAATGGTCGAAACCAGAAGTTCCAGTGGTACAGACGAATTGACCTCCTAAAGGATATTAGCACATATTGACTACGTCGATTGGGGGTTCAAATGCTAACTAAAATAATTGAAATACGTCGTGTGGAACATCAACGGCATTCAACAAATCGAGCACTTTGCTCAAACGAGGAATCAGAAAATATTCAATTTTCTTGCTCTCCATACCCACACCAATTCATCCGGCCCTGCGAACCTGAATAGCTCTGGCCGATCATATCGATCGCTTACTGTTACAACCTTTGCAGTCGCACAGAGTCCTATAGCAAAGCCGGTCTCATCAAAATTATAGGGAGGAGTCTTTCCATTTGCGCCGGTGACGCCTGTTTCCGCGTCCTAGTTTCTCTGGGCGACGCTAAACCGTTTTTGGAATTTGAGGAACTGGATTAGGTTTAGCTGCCGTCGACTGGTCCCAATCAGGGATCACGTCATCATCACATTCCAGGTCGAAGTATATAAACTGTAAAGTGCTTCACTCTACATCCACTATCCGTCTTTTTTTGCATTTTCCTCACTTAGATGATAGTAAGGTCACTAGCAGAAGCAGCAAACCTAGCTAAAAAATAGGACACTCTCCTTCTGCCCCACCAGCGCTGTCAGACTGGATTGTGTAATAGTGCCAGCAACCAGCAAGGCTGGCTCATCAATTCACTGGCTAATGACTGGTTAGCTTCTAATATATCCAGCGGGACAGTCTCATTCAACCCAGGGCCTGTCACCATATCAGCCAGCCACCAAGCACCTCACTCTAATAGTTGGCGCAGTGCAACAAATGAATGATGCCTGCAGGTAGCTATAAGGGGAATAGCAGTTAGACAGAGGCAAATATTAGCCGGAGTTGAACTACGGATCCTTGAAGTACCCTGTTCATAGCATTTAGCTTAGAAGGGCTCGTGACTGTGGTAGTAAAATATATCTAGTTAGACTAGTCAAAAAATACCTTAGGATATCTTACCACTTACTGGTTGAATAGATGACAGCTAATGAAAAACTTGCCGCACGCCTCAAGGCCATCTCTGGGTAGATATATAATGCGTCAGCTGTACTGATTGCGAGTCATCGCTGAGATTCTCTCAGCTAATTCAATGGTCTGAGCAATCATTCAATATGACAGTGCTACAGTAGTTGTCTCACCATGATGGATAGACTTCCGCATAACCCAACTTGGGTCGAAGGTGTCGACCAAAACCCAACCCAGACCCAATACTAGGGCCCCAACAAAACCCAATAAGACCCAATATGACCCAACTTTTGCATAACTTTGATCATAAAACTGCGTAGTTATAAAAATAATATACTATATTTTACACTAGTTCTGGGTGATACCAACTATCACTACACATTCACAACGTGAATCTCCTTAAAATGTATAATATAACTTGAGATTCTTTTCGTCCAGACTTAGTTTACAGTCAACTACTTATGAAAATGTTAAGAGAAAGCAGAGTAATACTTAGTGAATCTTTCTAGGCTAAAGGTATTGTTCTAAAAGTGTTAGTCTATCCTAGTCCTAGATCAGCTTAAAGAATTAGGGAAAAGTGTTATAAGCTAGCCTTATAAAGGGTATTCAGGCGAAGCCCTCACAATTGCTTTATTAATCACTTTATTAGGCTCTGAAGTTATGCCATTTTGTATGTGTATTGGGGTGGCCGGTTCGGTAGTGAAATACGTTATGGCTTTTGTTGTGGGGTTATTTGTATGTTGAAATGGCCATTGAGCATGTAATTCATATGCATCAAAGTCTAGACCACCTGGGCTCGGAGGCTGTGGTGCTGCTGCCTGGTGCTCTAACACGCTGGGATAATTGAAAGCTGATTCCGCAGTCATTGAAGCTACGCTAAGGTGCCAAAGTGAAACCAACTTCGTTCAATGGAAAATCGGCGAAGGAACTGTAATAAAATCTATTGTTTCTTTTCTATCTGGTCCCGAGTGAATGCTCGCGATCAAGTGGTGAGTGGCTTACTTGCATATCCTTCCGAAAGGCAAAGCGCTACGAATAGGGCGTCATATCATATCTCAAGGCGGATCTATGCGCTGCCAGCTCCATGTTCAGAATAGCCAGATGGACACTTATTGATTCTATCAGCCTAAATGCCTATTTCCCAACGTGCGCTTCCTGCATAAATCATAGTTCTATACGACTATTTAACTCCGAAATGAGACACTACCGGTAAAGCTCCGCCATTAGTTTCTTGAGTAACCGTGCCATCCAGTCGGTCAGAGGACTTTAGGGCTGCAGGACGAGCTTTCAGCGTGTTGCCATCACTTTTGACTACAGCTTAGATTGAATCGATTTCCTAATGGAGTAATACCAGCCCGCCCTTGTTCTATTATGTGAGGAAGCTAGTGCTCCTTCGAAAAATCTTTTCGGCACTATGAACTTGGTATCCACTTTTGGACAAGCTAGAGCCGAAAGGATTTCCTAAAAGTTGAAATGCTTCTGCCATACACGTTCCGCTTGTTTGTACCACAAGATCTACCTTGGCGTACTTTATCTAAAAACGAGCAAATAAAAATTTTGCCATTGCAGTCAGTCAATCCAATGTTTTCATGACCATAACCAAATAGTTCTTAGTGGGATGAGGTTTACCTCGTGTGGCCGCGGCAGAATTATCACATGAGCGTCATGCGCTATTGGCCTATTTTGCCACCAAATTTTCGTTTTTCTTCACAGCGGTTGAAGCCGTAAGAATGTGAATTCATTATCAGCTACAAAGACTGTGACGGATTTACGTAGTTGGGATAGTTTTGACTTATTTCTTGGGCTTTTATTGTAGCGTATAATAATACTCATCGGATATATTGGGCCGTCCTAGGAACTGCAAGATGGGATCTCTCCTAACTGCGGAGGCAACTTCCGGCATTCCACAAGATGAACGCGAAAAATAGTGGACTGAAAGTATCTCGCAATGAATGAGTACTCTCATCTTTGTGAGACTGCGGCATATCTGATTATAGCTCGGATATATACAACGTGTTATCTGAAGTGTCTTAGATAGGTTGGGTAAAGTAGTTTGATGAGTCAAACCCTTACCTGAAACTTTGCTGCACTGTATGTACGTTACTATGGGGCCTGAACATAGTAAGTAATTGGGAGAAATTGGTGTTGGCTGTATAATCTTGTAGTTCTAGTATTGTCTACCTGTTTCTAAGAGTCCTGGTTCAATATCACTATTCTCTTCTTTCCCTTTCACTAAACAGTAGCAACAAGTTCGATGTAGTATTTACACCAATTTTGCCTTCAGCCTCTCTAGCTCTTGAAGGAGCATATTCTATGGCATAGTAAAGGTAATCTTGAATACCCCTTGTTCTTTCCACAAGAATGGAGCGAATTCAGTGGCCTCACCAACAATAACATTATTCTGTCTAGCCTTGAGAATGATATCCTGTAATATCTCATCTTTTTTGAGTGTTACTAAAGCGTTAGCCCATAGTCTAGTGCTGGTATATAATAGCTCAATTCTACCAGCAAGTTCGGGGGCGGAAAGAATTTCACGGCAGGTTTGAAAGCCTTAGGCAAGTTAGGACTGCACAGAAGAGATGAATTTAGGAAGTAAGTCCGAAGTCAGAAGCTTTTCCGTAAAGTGTGCGGCTAGTGAAGATACTTGCCACGTAGTTGCAAAAGAAACCCCTGCACGGACTAAGGGATGATAGGAAACGATGCAACCCTGTCTTATAATCTCAAAAAGATGCTCTGATACGGAAAGAATAGGAAAGGAAAGGAGAAAAGATGAATTAATAGAAAGGAGTTATTCATCGCCTGGATACTAGAGGCTCCAAAATCCTTAGAAGTGCTCTATAAGACATGTACTAGACCCTGATTGATTAGATTTTTTATCGCAATACTATTCTTGTCGGAATTTGGACTCTTCAAAAGTGATAGAGTTGATATAAATTGATCAGCCTCTGTATTAAAAACGGTATTTGTAAAAACTTCATCTAAGATATAATGCATATTGCATTTATAGTAAAAGTCCATCATTTGTCTGACGACATCTTTGGGCCAGCAGTTCATCATAGGATTATTTAAGTTTAAGGTAAGTACGGCCTTGATGCATTTAAGGTCTAGAGCGGCGCTGTATACTGCTTCCATTGCCAGGATAATGGCAGATGATAGACTCTCCGTTGCCCAAGATAGTAAGGACGAAGGCTTAACGAAAGCTGGGACGATCTGGGCTTCGGCATGGAACCAGGCATACGGATAGTATCCCCCTATATTGGTATGAGATCAACCAACAAAAAGAGAGGAGGAAAAAGAAGTAACTAACACCACGCTGGCGCTGGACAGAGAACAGCATCGCCAGCATCACACAATGTAAATATAAGAGCATCCAGCGCATTGCCCGATCCAGCCGTTGGCACAATATAATCAGCCGTTACCGATTCGGTGGGATGGAAATAATTTATAAAATACTGCGCCAGTGCCTCTTTCATTGGCGTATCACCAATAAAGCCTACGGGATTGGCAAATACCTGAAATTGACGTCAATGAGCATTTCTTTCTCTGCCTGTTTTGTTTCTGACGCACATTTGCAGTGATGCTGTCGCCCATGGCCTTCTTGCACATGTCAACCATTTCCAGCTTCACGAGGTTGTTCTCGCCATTGGCAAGATCAATATCGTCAGAGCCGATCTTTCCTCAAGCAGAGAGGGCATTGGCGACTGGCAAGAAGGCCTTGACCGTAGTCGCCATACGTGTGCACAGCCCGTCCGTGGCCATACTGTCAGCTGGAGTGGCCATAGTACGTATCACTCGTTGTTTAATTTATGGGTGTAGGTTGTATAGTTCTGGCAGCTGTTGGTACATGAAAGGAAACTAAGGAGGTATCTGTTTTCACGCAAATGATCGATTTGAGATTTGAGTTTTTAGAGCATGGAAACAAAATGTAACGTGATTCACTGGTGAGCTAGCACGGGTACAGGGTTACTAGTGTGATAATATCGTACTTGATAATCCGAGTGGGTACGGCGGACTAAATCCCGAGTTCGCTACAAAATTCGATTCTCGATTTTGCCGAATATCGACTTCGTACACTCCGTAACAGATTGTAATATTCACATACGGCCACGTATCGATTATGATTGGAGTATACACTCACCGCCCTATTCACCGCCATTATCCTTCTCGTATTCATCGTATCGCTTCATCGAATTGTATCGTTATAACATTGGATCCTCAGTTCTATCAGCAGAAAAGAAGAGTATGGCAGAGGGACTTTATAACCTATAGATTACTCTTTATAAACCCAAGAACGATGCAGCCCCCTGGTTCAATGGTAAATGGGTAAAAAGCGGTTGTAACGATAGGGGTAGAACGATAGTTCGAATGTGGGTATGGGCTACAGAACGCTTGCTGAGCCGATTACTAGGAGAACTGGATACGATATGAATATATAGGACAAAGTAACGATGTCTGGATTGTACGAGAATAATCGCTTGATCCCTTTTTCAACGTGGGGATCTTCGCTTCTTATATACATGTGTGGTGTGCCTAAGCGGCACCGTGCAGTAGGGTTATCAGAATCATATGACCTCCGCTCAACATACAGCTTCATCGCTGCTGCCTTAGATCGCGGGCATCAATCCTTCGAGCAATCAGATTGGCTTTCTCGATCTCGCGATAGGATCAGCCTTTACAATCAGCCTTTAAGCGGTATGTTGACACAAGATAATATATAATCATCTTGTCTTCTGTTTAACTAGCAAACTATAGTGTCTGAGAGATTGAGTGGGTACGTGTATTGTATTGTATTCAAGTGTGTCTAAAAGAATGAAAATATCAAACTAACATGGGCGCGCCATACATGACACAGCGTAGGGCTGTGCGTGCTAGTTTACTATGTAGAGGGATTCTTGGCAAATCCTTATAACGAGGAAAGCCAGCTATCCAATGAGGGCATACGAGTGGATATATGCACTGTGCTCACCATATTCGGGATAGCGGTAAAGTAATGTTGTCAGTATCTTTTGACCTATCCGACTTTACATTCCACAAATACAGTGGGATGTATGTACTGCCGATTGGAAAGTGTCTCAGCAACATACAACACCCCATCTACCGACCTACACAGATAAATCACACAGTTCAACTCGCGATCCAAGATGGCGGATATAAGCAACCTTAGGCCGACCAGGGCCCTTTGGTTTGGCGGTTGGAATGTGGGAATAATCATTTCCGCCCCGCACAACGTCTCGGCTTTAAATCCTAAAATCCACGTCTGTTGATACAAGGGAAGCAGCTTAGTAATGTAAAATGGCTCACGAACAGGTATGAACCTCTGGAAGATTATAAATAGAACCTTGAACCACCTCACTAAACAAGATCTCTTTGAACCATTCAAGACAGCAAAAGACAGAAGCAATATCTGAATATAACTCCTATGCAGTTGACAATGGCTAAAAGCGTCTTCATCACTGGCGCCAATACAGGCATCGGCTTACAGATCGTGCGTGCTCTTTACAGCTCCTCCAAAACCTCATACCAAATTCTTGTTGGCTCTCGATCCCTACCCAACGCACATAATGCCATCGAAGCCGTCAAATCGGAGTTCCCATCATCCACAAGCTCCCTGACGCCCATCCAAATCGACATCGAAGACGACACGTCCATCCGAGCCGCTTACAGTGTAATTGAATCCCAACTTAGCGGCAAACTAGACGTTCTCATCAACAATGCCGGTGCACAGCTCGAGCCTGCCCTGGAACAGGGCAAAATCTCCTCTGAGCGTGAACTCTGGGACAAATCTTGGAGCGTCAATACGACTAGTACACAAGTGGTGACGAGCACGTTCGTCCCATTGCTTGTGCAGAGCGATGATCCTCGGATACTCTTCATAACCTCCGGCACCTCGACTTTCGCAGGTTCAAATAATACAGCTCTAAAAGTGAATCAGAGCCCGGCTGAAAAGGGATGGCCGAAGAATGGGTCTCTAGGATTACCTGCGTATCGAAGTGCCAAAACGGGATTGAATATGTTGATGCATGAATGGCACCGCATCCTCAAGGAGGATGGTGTCAAAGTCTTTGCGATCTCGCCGGGAATGCTTGCTACGCGGTTAGGTGGAGATACTGAGAGGTTGAAGAGAATGGGTGCTGAGGATCCCAGTGTTGCTGGACCGTTTGTGAGGAGTGTGGTTGAGGGGGAGAGAGATGGAGATGTTGGGAAGGTGTTGACTAGGGATGGGATCCAGCCGTGGTGATTGTTTTAAACAAAGAGGAGAGTGTCTTTGCTTCCTTGTTTAATTCTCACCTAGACACTAATCGGATTAGTCGGCATGTTTCTAGATCTAGGCATTGTGAATATCTACCCTGGACAAAAAGTAGAGGGCTTGTCTTTCTACTTGTTCTTCATCGATTGATCAATGATTAGCCATATTTCACCTTTCCCTGGTAATGAATGGTCCGTTAGACTTGAAATATGCAAAGCAACAAATAAGCGGCTAAGTATAGCATGTAGCATCCTTAAGTATATCTTATAACCACATCTTTGGTTCTAAGTGATTTCTAATTGTTAGTGGGCTATAAATTTCTCAGGAGTCCAGGGAGAATGTGTGCACCGGCCCCTAGAACTTATAAGCAAAGTAACCCTGCCTGAGTCACCATATTAGTCATGGAGCAAAATGTAGATCCAAAGGGCCGAAGCTTTTGCCACTATGAATAGATCGCCAGACCCTAGAAAGCATCCTAGAACTCTATTACCTGCGGAGATAACTGATAACCATCCAGGAGAGTCAGACTTCTAGGTTTAGAGGCTCATTGATTACTGACAGGATTACTTCACCGCTATCCCGAATATGGTGAGCGCAGCACATATATCCACTCGAATACGCTCATTGGATAGCTGGCTTTCCTCGTTATAAGGATGTGCCAAGATTTTCTTACTACGTAGTATGGTGATTTGCAGCGCATGTATCCACTTTCGCGCTCTCATTAGATATTCGACCAGTCCTCATTATAAGAATTTGCCAAGAACTTTCCCTACTAAATTAGCGCGCACAGTCTTGCACTAGTGTAACCCACTGACTTATCAAGGATACCTATGGGCGCCAGACTGTCCGCCACATCCTCCTGAAATGAAGAAGTTAGACGGGTGAATGACACCGAATGTAGGCAGGCAAAGCTCCATGAATGGACATTAAAAGCATTCTCTGCAGCCCGCCTATGATAGTATAAGCAGCCAAGATGATCTTCAGGATGGGGCTGCTCTAGCAATTCCAGGCAGTTCTGCCCACAATTGTGATATACACATAACCTAGACGAGTGACCTGGTATATAGAAGTGAAGAGGGCCAGGAAAGGCCTGATAAAGTACGTAGACACAGAATAGTTATTGGAGCTATAAATAAGAGAGCAACTGTATTAAGCCGGAAGGAAGAGAACAAATGTGGTCAGGAACGACTTATGGTCGGAAGTGAATTGTGGGAGCTCTTGTTTTTATAGCTGAGCGCTGCATAGCACCTCAAAAGGGACAATCAAATCAATCGAACCACAATATCGGCTCACCACTAAGTACAGTACTCGGTCTTAGGAGTTGCTGAAACGCCACCCTCTTGAATATTACTACTCCCAGTTGGTTACAAGTCAATCAATATTGAAAGCGTAGGATGAGGAAATCTTATTTCTGATATTAATTCTAACCCTAATCCTTTTGAAGCCTCAATCAATCTCGATTCCAACCTTGCCCTGGTGATTTCCTGACAGCATATACTTATAAGCCTCTTTAATCTGCTCTAGGGGAAACACACGATCTACCACAGGACGCAGTCGATCCAAATTGGCCTCTATTGCCCTACACATCTCATCCATCTGCGCGCGACTCCCAACCCACAACCCTCTCGCCGTGAAGAGTCTCATCCATGTATCCAACAGGGTTGGTGATCCCTCTTTTTCGCCCCCGACAAAGCCGACTACGCTGATTATCCCGTCCAATTTTACGCTCTCAACGCTCTGTTGCATAGTACTGGGTCCCGCCACCTCCACTACTATATCCACTCCTTTCCCGCCGGTCAACTCTCGCGCCTTGGTGCCCCAATTCACACTTTCCCGGTAATTTATGATATGATCTGCTCCAAGTCTTTTCAGTATTTTTGCTTTCTCCGGGGAGCTAGTGGTGGCGATAACCCTAGCCCCGACCGCCTTTGCAAATTGTACTGCAAAGATGCTCACACCTCCCGTACCCTGCGTTAGAACCCACTGCCCGGCGACGAGTGCCTTCCCAGATAGACCGAACAGCGCATTCCATGCAGTAACTCCTGCACAGCTCAACGTGGCCGCCTCAACAAAGCTTAACCCCAAGGGCATCCGTACCAGTCCTTGCTCATCAAAGGCACCGATTGAGCGCATGGTGCCGTCAACTGAAGCACCAACCCCATAGTTCATGGTCTCCCTAGTGATGGAGCCCGCCACATGTTGTTGATTGAGCGTTGTGATCACTCTATCGCCAGGTTGGAAACGGGTGACATGTTTGCCAATTGCCAGGACGGTACCGGCACCGTCTGAACCCGGAACGAGGTTAGGCTTGACCGACCATGGGTATTTACCTTGGGCAATAAGGATATCACGGAACTGATAGGGTCCTTTTATTAGCTGTTGAAGCGGGTGTCGCTGCGATACATACATTTAGAGACGCCCCTTGGACTGGGAGACATATTAGCGTTAGTTCAGCTCTAGATATTGTAATACTTACTTCTCACGAGCACTTGATTGTCACCGAGCGTGGACACGAGCTCTTTTTCAGTAAACTTGAGAGAATCTAGACCATCTTGACCAATGACTGTCCACTGTTTCACGGTTCGAGGGATTGCTTGAGACATGCTGATATATATGATAGCCGTAACTGAGAGTATATATATATATATATGCAGTCAGATGACACAAAATAAAAACATCAACTTGGTAGAATTTTTGTCTTTCTGGCTCTTAATTCATACGTTCCATCAAAGATACTTATACATACGTGTCCAGGAACCTCAACGCCAGCCACTCCACTCGCGTCGGAGAGATATTTTGCAGACCGGCGTAACATTTAGATAGTCTCCGAAGGTCTACTTGTTATTTTTCAGCAGATGAAACATTAATTCTTCTTAATTTATAGAGGCTGATACCATACATACATGTCCAGGAACATCAACACCAGCCACTCCACTAGCGTCGGAGAGATATTTTGCAGACCGGCGTAACATTTAGATAGTCTCCGAAGGTCTACTTGTTATTTTTCAGCAGATGAAGGATTAATTCTGCCTGATTTATAGAGGCTGATATTATATTTATCAAATATGACGAGATGATTGCAGGCTTCCTCGGCTAGACCAGTATCTATAAGCATTGCCCAGATTTTACCCTCACAAATTCCAGAAGGCTCGCACAGAAACCTGAACAACGATAGCTTGAGATTATTAATCGCTTTCAAGTACACCAACTAACTAGGTATGGTTATAACAGGATGAAGACTACTCTGCAGTATACTAACATCTGTATAAGTATGAGTCCGACTTGCACTGATCCTAGTTTTTAGACAACCAGATACTTATATTTGTTTATTCTAAAATTACTTACAAGTCTCTTGCTTCCTCCATTTCATATTATCATATCACCGGGTAATCCTTTGCATGATGACAATTGCCAGTGACTCCCGTCTCTTTCAGCCTCTTGCTGTGGGAAATATGCTACTCCAACATCGCATTGCTATGGCCCCAGTTAGCCGTTACCGTGCTGATGAAAACCATATCCCGACTCCCATCATGCAAGAGTACTACGGCCAGCGCGCAAGAGTCCCTGGCACCCTCATTATTGGGGAGAGTACCTTTATCTCTCCAGAGCACGGTGGCTACGCGAACGCACCAGGGATATATAATGAGAAGCAGATCGAAGCCTGGCGCAAGGTTACAGATGAAGTGCACACGCATGGGAGTTATATAGTCGCCCAGCTACTGGCGGTTGGCCGCTCAGCTGACGTTAAAATCGCGACTCGTGAGGGCGTTACAATAACCAGCTCGAGTGCTATCAGCCAGGATGATGACCACGCAATTCCAGTCCCGCTTACCGTAGCCCAAATCCAGGAGACAATACGTTGTTATGTCTCTGCAGCCAAGAATGCGATTCGAGCTGGATTCGACGCCGTCGAGGTCCATGGAGGTTATGGATATTTAATTGATCAGTTTCTCCAAGATACAGCCAACCATCGAACAGATGAATATGGCGGTAGTATTGAGAACCGGTCACGGTTTGCCATTGAAGTTGTTTCCGCTGTGGTGGAGGCAATTGGGGCGGAGAGGACTGCTCTGCGATTAAGTCCGTGGAGTAGAGTTGCTGCGATGCGCATGGCGGATCCAGTACCGCAATTCTCTCATGTTATACGGGAAATGAATGCGCTGGGCCCACTTGCTTACCTGCACCTAATTGAGCCTGTGGTCCACGGTTTCGAAGACATCGAGCCACCGAAGATGGAAAATCTGGATTTTGCTTGCGCGTTGTGGGACGGCCCAATTCTCCTAGCTGGTGGCTACCAGGCGAAGTCGGCGAGAGAACTTTTGGACGAGAAGCGGAATGGCCGAGATATTGTAGTTGTGTTTGGACGATATTTTATTTCAAATCCTGACCTTCCCTTTCGGGTACGATGGGGCCTGGACTTTACACATTATAAGAGAGAGTTCTTTTGTACGCCGATGACTCGTGAAGGATATACAGATTATTCATTCAGCCCTGAGTTTATCCAGGCTACGACAAAACAATTATGACCTGGTTGGTTTATGGAAATCAAACAGATAAATTCGAAGGTCTTCTTCGTCTCAAAAATGATAATTAGAGATTATATAATCTATTTTCTTATAAATTGTATTCATAATAGAATTGGGCTGTAGTCGCTGGGCAAATGTATCTTCTGGATAAACGGTATGGCAGGAACTAGAAAATCGACAATTTCCCGAATAGTTGCAAAGTCGCTAGGATATTCACTGGGCGGACTCTGCTAAAAGATTTTTCCCGACATTAGTTTGTTGAGGGCCTTAATATCCTCCTTCTGTGGATCTGTAGTCTGTGCTGCGACGGAGAGATCGAATGAGGCTTCAGGTTGCGACATTGAAGTTATATAAGCGCCAAGTACGCGTTGAGCGACGTACTGCTCGTGTGGTGAAGCATCCTTTCGAACTTTGCCTCGGGAAATCGTCGTATCAGCGACGTGCTCCTGTACGATTCGTATATGGCTAATAGTGCGTTCCTGGGTGGGAGTAGTACCCTGGCTGTCTTCTGTAATAACCGCGCCATTGAATTTGAGTGCTTTCTTAATTGTGAGCTGTTCCCGTGGCTTTCATAAGAGATTTGCGCGTCAAATCTCTTTCTCTTCTCGTACAGCGAAGGTGTCATCAGCAATAATTAACGTATCATCTGTTCGCATGCCGACGATGCCGAATCCTCGGTCTGGATTGGAGCAGTGAAGAAGGCATGGATTGTACGTTCTTGAGGCATGTACGGTACTGCAGCCTCTATACTCTATCATTAGTTTGCGTTGAGCCATGGCATAGCTCAGGGTTATCACTAACAAAAAAAGCAGGAGCTAGACTTAATTTAATTAGTAAGTATTATAGCTTGAAGAAAAATAATATTATAAATTACTTCTATTTATATCTTATTTCTTCTTTTATTATTATTAATATTTTTCTTTTAAAATAATCTTATTTATGATTACTAATTCTAACACTTATCTAAAATGGCGGTGATATAACCGCCATTTATTTTTGCTAACAAACGTTAGCATCGTGCTAGGCAATCTAGATAACCACCATTTATTTATTAGCGGTTATCCCCCCGCCATACTAACACATAGGGTTACCGCTCAAATTTAGACCAGATATAATACTGACCCCAAAAAACCCATTATTCAACTCCGGATCGATTTGAGCAACTAATTCACCTATAATGGGTGGTTGAAAATCATTAGGATTGGTTTTTGATGTGGGTGGTATGCGGAAGCGTTATACCCAATCCAGATCACCATCAACCCCAGAAAAGGTAATATTAGTAGATTCCCCACGCGTAATCCACGTGTTAGGGTTTCCGGATCCACCACGCGTTTTGTATATAGTATATATCCATAGTTATCCCAATCGATATTGATTTATTCCACCAGGAGTGATTGATTACCATCCAACATAACAACCCCCATTATTGCCTAAATATTCGAATATGAACCCCATTATCAGATAATCATTTGTCAATTGTGCCAGCATGTTATATTCGACGGCCAATTGCAATCCCATTTACGTAGTACAACCCATACCCGCGAGCAGCATTCACGGCATATCACATTATTCTAGCAATATATCCAACAATTTCCCGAGCGGATTCGCCATCACCAGGAATTAGTGATTCCCCCCCATCCCATTACACCCATTCCCGGATTAATCCCACCGCAATATCCCACATATCAGTGTCGTGATCCCGATTGCCAATGGATCGGAGAGACCATTCGACGGATCCACAACCATTATCGCCAGGAACATGGATGGAAGAACCCCCATTCCCGCAGTCAACCCCATTCCCAGGCATCCCTTCCCCCCCCCACCCGATATGCCATGGACCGTGGTCACCAGTCAACAATTCATCCCCAAAGGCCGTGGATCCCGACGGTTTGCCATCCAGAATAATACCACCACCACCATTTCCCATCCAACGACCGTCACCCCAAATACCGCCCAGCAGGCCATGAAACAGGAGATCATGCACCGGGAACAGCAGATTGAAGCCGCCAAACAGGCACGGATCCGTCCCCACGAGCCCCGAGAAGTCAATCCATGGGTGGCACAGATGGGATGGGCCAACCATTTATTGGATGAGCATCAAGGAGCATTAAGCGCATTATTAGAACCCCCCGATCCCGAGAAAGAGCCGGTGTTGGCCCAGATAGACAAGCGATTCCACCAGATTGTGACCGTGGCGCAGTACACCACATTGACCCGATTGAATGTATTTAGTCGGTTTGAGATGCATCGGAAACAGGCGGATCAGATGCCCCACGAGCCATTCCAGGCGCGAATGGTGCCCGGCACCATCGAACAGTATATCCGGGTATAGCAGCAGATGATTCGATACATCATCCGCAGTGTCGGGGCCGGTGATGCCCGATTTCAGTTGAGTCCCACCCAAAGCGAAGCCATGCAGCAGATGAGGCAGGCCATATCCCGTCGCCAGGATCCGTCGACCCCCAGCACCCATTCCCCCCCGAACGTGGCCGGCGACATGGATCCGGCCCAGCAGCCATTAGATGCCGTCGATCGTGCCATATTCACGTGGTGTATCACCATGTTAGACCATCCATTGCACGGCCAGCAGGGACAGGAGTTTGCCAATGGCATCTCAGCAGGTTAGCCATCATGGGGATCCAGGAGCGGGGTAGATGGGAGACCGCATTAACATTCACTCCCAAATTATCCGCCATAATCAAGATTGCCCGCATATTAGTGGCCCAGCAGGTATGGGAGGCAGCCAAGGCCGCCCCCAGGTTATCCAATTATTTTGTGGCATTACAGGGCATGATATTACGATTCATAACCACCATGGAGCCCACCCCAATGAAATGAATAATAGACGCGCGCACATATAGCATAAAGATCCAGTACAGCACCACCGCCGAGGGATTAATTAAATAGCAGAGGGACCACATCACATATTAATATCATCATTTTACTATGAATCAATTATAGGAGACTATACATAGCATCATTAACTAGGTATAGGAGTATTTAACACAGAACATATTATTATTACCTAGCCACCACCCATTACCCCCCATTACATGGGAGACTATGGAGGATCATATTATTAAAGATTAACCACAGTGGTATTTTGCCTAGGATCTCTAGAATATATAGGCAGTAGATGATACATAGTGGTTGCATAACCGGATATAACAAGACCCTAGATTACGACATGCATTCATTACTACCAAGCGTCCATCCCATCTATCCCCATCCGCCACATAGTGTTCCCGGCGGGTGCGGCAATGGATGCGAGCAATAAAGCAGATGAAGGAGTATTTATTAGTATTAATGCATTTGACTGGCAATACACCGGCACGAGGACCCAAAGCCATATCAATTCAATATCAGAACACCGAATTTAGTGGATTACGCAACAAATTAATCAAACACGGATTAGTATCATTTACAACCACATACCACAAGGGGTACAGCATTAGTGGCCGCCCCAAGATCATTCTAAAATACATCCCCTGGGCCATGGGGGAGTTGTTTATATATTTCCAACGATTGGCCATGCCATTCCAACGACACGTCGAGACCATGACGTACGGACAACCCGAACGGAGTGGGTTTATATGGCCACCCCAGAAGGTGGATGGAACAACGTGGACGTCCGAACGGATGAAACGGGTGATTCAGCGGGAAACAGAGATCGGGATGGGAGTCCGGTTGGACATCAGTTCGACTTCACGTCACTCGATAAAACTACTAGAGGACCATCCCCAAGCTTTGTAGGATCGCAAAAAGACTTCTCCTCATAACGTAACCTCCAAACCAGGTTTGCCACCATGCAGCGAATGATCCTTCTCAAGTTCAATGTCAGTTTATTGATTCCCGGAAGAGCGGTCGACTCACCTGATATAGGGCCAAGGGAGCCAAATCCTATTGCCTTGAGGAGTAATTTGATGAAGAACACCATACTGAAACGGGTGATTGCAAAAAGGATCATTGTGCTCAAAGTGATTTGTCCATCAATAAATAAGTCGCATATGAAAGCTCTGCCGATTCGCGCGACCGAGAAGAGATAATCTAATATGATTAGTGGCCACGAAAAAAGGTATGACGGTTGGAAATACGTCATGGAAACTTGTCAATTTCCCAGCGGCCCAATCATTTGAAACCTTGACTGCATGCACATCAAGCAGGAATATCGAAATATCAGTAGAGGCAATTCAAAAAGGGGATTTAAATGAGCAACACATTATTCTTTCCTATAGAAAACAAGCAGAGCATTCCAAAGTTCAAGCATGATGATCTAGAAGTCCAGGATTCTAGCATCCTAGGATGCCGAAACCGCATGCCTGCCTGTGTACCACAACGACTGGGAAACTGACTAGTGGCACTTTCATAGCTTTATGAAAGAGAATATTGTAAGTCTTGTTATCTAAAACAGGCAATCAGCCACAGCTAAGGGTTTGTTAAAATTAAATATATGCTGGTGAGCGACACGTGTACGACAGTCGTTGTTGTTGTTGTTGTTGTTGTTGTTGTATTCATATACTGACCCCTCGCGAAACCGATATGCAGGTAATACATTATCTAATCCTTGTCTTATCTTTATGTACAGTAATCCATTACATACCGACGAATTTGGAGCCTCGTCACAGCCTGTGATGGCCTTAGTGCCTGATGTACCCAGTGCGAGATCCTTGCAACGGCGAAACCGCCTTGTTGAAGACATCAATTGGGCTCGAATGCATGTATACTAGCACCGTAAGGCTTGGTGATTTGCTGGTAATTCGCAGATGAAACCTAATGCACTCATGTATATCTCACTTGTCCCCTCCCTACGCTGTATTTGTATAATATATACCAACCTCTAAACTTCTAAATTTTATTCTCTAGTACTGATTGTTTTTTCAGGACTTGTCACAACGCAGCATTACATTCGTCCTCTTCAACAGCCCTTTCAGTCCCTCTCCCGCGAAGTCTCTACTATAGTGCAATAAATTGTGTTTCGGTATATTTTAGTCGTGTCCATCAATTTTCTAAGCAGAGAAAGGACAATTGAAGACATTTTAAAGCCGCCAACACTCGATAGAACGATTTGGTTCCTGCATCTCTTGAACAAAATAACAGGAGAATGGAAAAAGCATTCGGAAAGTGAGTGGTGCAAGCACATCTATCTGTGAAATACGCCTGACTGCTTCAGGTATCTCTGTTCGCCACTTTTTACTTTTGTTGTAGGTGCTGGTAAACAAGAGGTTACAGTACATTCTCTTGCTCTATCAGAACTTTCCGAGAGTCTGGGAGTACTCATTAACGGCAACATGATCGAGGCCAAAATAAGACATGTTGATTGGTCGGAAGTTGATGTTGATACATTCGCTCGATTATGTGAATTCGCTTATTTATGGGATTACACCCCCCCTCTCCTCATGTGATTAATGATCGATTTTTTGATTTAAAAAAAGCAGTTAAAAAAGGAAAGAAAGATCGCAAGAAGAAAAAAAGTGGATTCATCTAGGATAATTCGGAAGTGGAGCCTGCGCCTAATGCTGAACCCGAAATGGAGCCTGCGCCAGATGATTATAGAGATTCAGAACCTCAGCCTGAAAGCGTATCTAATGATAACAAAGAACTACCATATAGAGAGAAAAGTATCTGGACCGAACATCTGCAAGACGCCTTTATAGGGGATCTTGCAGTTGCGCTTCCACAGCAAGACGGGTTGGCATACGACTTTTTACTACCGCAGAATAATCTATCTTGGCAAGACTTCATCCCTGTTTTTTTCGGACAAGCTTAACTATATGTTCTTGTAGACAAATATGGAATAGAGCTGTTACGTTACTTGGTACTCTTCAAGCTATACCAATCACTGAAAAGTTTCAAACTATATCATACGGGTTTAAACGGCGTTCTGGAACTTGTTCGATATGTATACGCGAACACACCACCAAAGTACAACGACACACTTGACGCTCTGAGGAATCTAGTAACATCTTATGGCAGGACGATGGGTCTCTATGTTTTATTGATTGGGCATCTGCTGGATTCTACCCGAGGTTGTTCGAATTCGGCGTGCAGTGGATTTTTGATGGAAAAGATGGCAACTTCAACTCCCTTCTTTTGAAAACGATGAACCCCCTTTCAGAACAAGAGGTGGCGCAAAAAGAGCCGATTCTATGTGCTTGGAGAAATATCCAAAAACTTTCGTTGTAAGTGCAGCGAACTCTAGCTATTTATTACTTGAGACTTATCTGCTTGTAAGCCAAAACAAGCCATCAATAATACCACGCCAAATGTCGGGACTCTCAACAGATTCAAAACCGACACCCGCTCATCCAATGCCAGAATACCCACCGGGATGGCATGAAGAAGCTCAACATGAGCACCCTACACCAGTGCGACCTACGATACTCCTTGAATCTCAGCCATAGAGGATAGGAAACAAAAGCAAATCGCGATCAGATTGCACGCTATTTAGGCGCAATATGGCCAAATATAAACTGGTTGTTGGATTACTGGGCTGTGAGACTTTCAATCTCTTATAGGCTTAAAATGCGGTCTTGCTCTTAATATTAAGTCAGCTCGTTAATATATTTATCCCACTTAGAAGAGAAATATGAATGTATAATTCTTATGTATGCTAGACAACCTTAATATAGATCTAGATCTATTTAAGACTAAAACTATTCAGTCTAGATCCATTTATGATTGAGTTAATTTTATTATTAATAATATATTTTAAAATACTAGTATATTTTACTCTCTATCTAAAAGAATATCATCTAGAGAATATTATTTATATTAATACTCTATAGCTCAATTAGTTATAATATATAATATAAATAATATTATAATTAATTTATTTTTTACTTTTATTCTTATATTCTAGCTAATATTAGTTAGCACTACTCTAGTAGATAAAGAATAGAATATTATCTATTAGAGCTAAAGTATAAATATAATATAATTATTAATATACTATAATTTTATTATAAATATTAATATAGTTATTCTTTTCTTTTTATCTACTTTTAATAGCGGCTAAATCATCGCATTAGAAAATCTTAGCCTATTATGCTATCTCTCCTCGACAGGAGAGTCTTATAGTTATAAGTAACTCATATAGGATATTTAGACTTGTCAAAATAATAGAATCCCAGTTCTTATCTCGCTTGGAGGTGGAATTGGGTCATATTCATTGCAATCAGAGCAAGAGGCCGAGCTGATCGGCCAGAACTTGTGAAAACAATCGGTGCTCAAAACAGCAGGGGTGGAACAATGTTTAGATCAATTTCATAATTAGTTACAGTACTTTCACGTTGGACGCATTATTTCTGAACAAGCTGACACCAGCTGTGATACTGAGATCAGCCGGGAAGTGAGAAAACACAGCCAAGGCATTTCAATAATTTTTAAGATGGTACTTAATGTCGCCCAAATTTAGTCTAGTTTTGTCTTCAGGCTATAGAATGTTTGTTGAAAACGAAGCCTGGAAGAGACACTGTTCTGGTATGTAGCTTTGGACACTGTGGCTAAAGAGGGCGGAAACCGATAATCTGAATAAGCAATTTAGTCATACAACTAAGAAATACTTATGAGAATTTACCTGTTAAGTCCTCTAGTCTACTCAAGGCTTCAGCATAACACCAATAAGTGATTGCTTCCTCCTCTTCCATAACCACAAAACCTTTTTCGATTTGACGGCGGAGAAGTAGAATCTGGTTATAAGCTTTTTTAAGCTTATAGTGACTTCTCTAAGCCTCTAAAGAGTAGGACTAGCTAAGAGATTTAAAAGCTATTTAATTTATATATTCTCTCTCTTCTAGCTATTCTAGGAATAACTACTCATAGAATTTTCTAATTTGTTTCTAGTCTAATATCTTATTAGAACATAATTTTAGGTAAAAGAAGACTAATAGATTATATCTTATATAAAGTAGAGGCTCCTGTAGGCAATTTAGGATAGAAAAGTCAACTATTTTTATCTACTTATAAAGGAGATAATATTACTAAATAAACTAATACTAAATAACATTATTAGGGGTTTTATTATAAGAATTTAAGATACAAAATAGCGCTTATTCCAAACCTAGTATATTTGTCGTGATTTGAATTTAAAAACAATAAGATAAAGCTAGAGTATTATATTATATTTAATTAATCTAATAATATTATTCCTATTTAATATTACTAATAAGTTATTTCTATTTAATATTTTTATAGAATCTATTTACTATCTATCTCTAAGAAGTATAATTAGTTTATAAAAAAAGATTATAATAGATTTATTATTAAAATTATAAAGTAGAGAAAATATAAGTAAAATTAATAATAGAATTTAGAAACTATTTATAGAAATAATCTAATAGAATTTTAAATATATATTTAAAATCTTCTGACTATAATATAATAAATAAACTAGAAGTTTTATAAAGAAAAATATTAATATCTAAATTATTTCTTATAGTGAATTTTTATTTAATAATTTACTATATATCTAACTATTAGAAAATATTTAAAAAATTTAAATCTATTTCTCTATTAGTCTTTAACTAGATAAAGTCTAAAAAATCTAAACCCTCTTCTTAGCTTTTAATAGATTTTAGTCAAGTAATATTTAAGAAATTAAAATCTTCTTTTTAGCTTCTAATAGACTTTGGCTAGGTAATATTTAAGAAATTAAAATCTTCTTTTTAGCTTCTAATAGACTTTGGCTAGGTAATATTTAAGAAATTAAAGTCCTTTTTTTAGCTTTTAATAGACTTTGGCTGGGTAATACTTAAGAAATTAAAGCTCTCTTCTTAGCTTTTAATAGATTTTAGTCTTTAATTTAGTCAGTATATGTTAAAATAATTAAGATTAATTATTTATGAATAAGTAATAAGCTCAATATAAACTGGAAAGTTTGAGGTTAAGAATATGTCTAAGCTAATTGTCCTATAATTAAGAATATCTAATCTTTCTTAAAGAACTACTTGTGTTAATTTCTCAGCATTAGTACTAGGGGTATAGATATTATTAAGATTTTTTTGATATTTTTTCTAGTATATTATATATAGTAAGCTACTGTAATATATAGTTATTTGCAGAACCACTGCTTGTGTCACGGACCTGGATCCACCTTAATTAAACAGAGGTGTGTCGAGATACGTAAGGCTTTGGTTTGAACCACACAGGTTCCGTTGCTTAGGGCGAACTATAAAGAGCTAAGTATATGATGGTAAAAGAGTGTCTATATATATTTCGTCTGTTGAATATAGATATCTCGGTGGATGTGTTATTCCGATATGGAAGTGGGTCTGTGCGTACATGGTGTATATAACCAGTCTATCAGCCCCTCAAGATTAGAAGATCAATGAACAACTTAATACATGTACCTCAATTTAACATCGTCCTTCTTGTTTCCGTATATCGTATATCGTATACGTTAAAAGTATTAAGTATAAAGCATATCATATTCCTCTACTAATTACTAGTCCATATACGGCTAGATCAGGAACAACTCGTACTGACACTAATTGGTACTGACATTAACTCGTACTCACGATTGAAAAAAAATGTACATGACATAATCCGCAGACCAATCAAGTATATTTCTAGATGTATAAAATATAACTATATAGGGTAGCCTTCTCTACTGATTATCTAGGATCTAGATAAAAATAAAGAAATAGATTTAAATCTAGTCCTTTAGTAGTAAGTAGAAATAAGGAGTGATGATAGATATAAGTATAGATTAATAGATATATATATTATATCTAGATTAAAAAGTAATATATATAAAAGCTATTATTTTAGCTTTAAAGTTATTTAGATACTAATCTAGATTTATTAAGATTAAAATAATTTAGACTGGATTTATTTAAAAAAAATAGTTATCTTTCTAATTATCTATCTTAAACTTAGTAGGTTAATTATATTTAATCTAATACTGTTTACTAGTAATCTATTTTATAATAATATATAAAAGGATTAATACTCTCTGATTTAATCTATAAAATTACATATAGTAGCTGTAATTTTTAAAGAAAATATATAATATTTTTTTTATATATTATAATTAATATTTTGTATATTTTATTAGTATATATTGCTTATTATAAGCACTATTATAAAGCGCTTATATAGCTATTAGCTATAACTTTAATTATAATCTATAGAGCTGTGATTATTATTCTTATAACTCTTGGTTCTAGTGTTCTTATTAATATTAGGATTAATAGGTATGCTACTTCATAATCTTATTTATATAAAATACTAATGTGAGTAGTTCTATAGGAATAATTAAAATAGACTTATCTAGATAAATAATTAATATCTAGTTTGATACTATCTTTAATAGAATATTAATTCAATCAATCTATATAGATATTTCTAACATATATAACAGCTCTATATATAATAGTAGTAACTCTAAGTTATTTAATTATATTTTTAGTTCTATCTTTGAGAATATATATATATAAATATTTAAAGATAATATCTATACTATAATACTTACTAATATAGAAATATTTAATATTAGTAGTAATCTCTATTTAAATATTGCGTTTAGTTAGCTTAAATAATACTATTAGAATAGAAATAGATAGGCTATTCTCTTTAATAGGACTAATAGGATTATTGATCTTAACTATAACTTAATATAGTAGCCTAGGTTCTTAAGTTTTATATACATAATAAAATATTAGTTAATAAGTGTGTTTTAATTTAAGGCTTGATATGAGTATTTATTGATATTAGGCCTAGAATAGAAATGTACTCTTAACTTATCTTATAAATGGTAAAATGGTATCTAGATCTTTAGAAGTCTAGAAAGTATGAATATATATATTAATATTATATAGATGGATTAGAATATTAACTAGCCTATTTAAAGTATTAATATTATAGTAATATTAGCTAATAGTAAAAAAAATCCTCTAATTAATACTTAGTCTATGACTATTTTAATAATAAAGTTATTCTTTATCTAGCTATAAAAGCTTCTAGACTAGTATTTTACTAGCATTAACTCTATATAATTTGTTTTTAATAATATATATTATTATTTATATAATATTGCTTTATCTGATTTTATATTTAGTATTAGAAATAGGATTTTTATTATTTCTAATATTTATATACTTTACTAGTGTGATTAAGCTGGTATTACTTACATTTCTATTATTATAGAGGATAATTCTACTAATCTAAATTATAAGTATATTTTTAGTTTTTAATAAGCCTAGTTAGATATGCTAATTCTTAATTATAAATATAATTAGATAGAATTTATAAATAAGTTAGTATTATTATTTAAGTTTACTATAGCTACTCTTAATATTATTATAATAAATTAATTAGTTGCTATAGATAAGTAGATAAAGAGATAAATAGTTAATATATATAAAGTTTATTCTATTTAATTTTTACTAGCTAAATAATCTTTAGATTAATAAGAAATTTAAATCTTTAATAAAAGTTAATTATAATAACTTTTCTATAGATTATATTTCTAAATAATATACTTATAATTTTATAATTATAGTATAATTAATCTCTTTTAATTCTATAGAGAACAAGGTATTATCTAAATAAACTAAGTTAAGAATATATTAAAAGAATAATATAGATTATTAATTTATAAATAAGTTAGAAGAGAAGATTTTTAATATTTTTAAATTATATTCTATTTTTATATTTATACTAGATAATATAGCTTTATTTAATATTAAAGCTAGCTTTTAGAATACACCTAAGCACTTAATTAAAATTATATTTAAATTAATTTTATTATCTTTCTATATTTAGCTAGTTAAATTATAATGAAAAATAGTCTCTTAGTTAATTAAGATTAAAGTGAAGATGACTACTTATAATTATATATAATAATATTAAAGTTTTAGTTATAAAATTTTCTAATAATTAATAATTTTTAATATATAAAGTTTTCTAATATTTATTTTTATATTTAACTTTTTTCTATCTAATTTTACTTTATATTTAGAATACTACTATTAATATAGATAATATATAGCTTTTTTTTATTATAATAAGAAATAAATAAATTCTAATAGATTAGGCCTTTTATTATAAATAGTTTTTATAGAGTAATATAAAATCTTATATATTAATTATTCTTCTAGAGGAAACTTTATCCTATATAAATAAGAATACTATTATTTAGCTAGATTTCTGTGAGAATAATCTAGGGATGTGTGTATCTTTGTGTTTATTCTATGAAGTTATAAAGTATAACTATACTAATTAAGCTTATAAAAAAGTAATAGATATTACTATTGCTATTATTAATCTAAGTAAGTTAAGGAGAAGAAAGATTAAAATAAGTAAAAAAATAAAAGAATTTATAGATTTAGATTTTATATTTATAAGTATTTAGATCTCTCTTTACTTAATAAGAAATTTTATTTAATAATAATATAAGGATAAATTCTTCTAAGAAGTTTAATGTTATAATTAAATATAGATAGATGAAATCTAAAAATTTTAAGAAAAGCTTGAGATTTTATAGGATTAGAATTATTATCTTTAAAAGGAGATTATAATTATAAATACTAAGAAAAACTATCTCTAAGTAGAATTTATCTTATTAAATTATAAGAGATTGTCTCTAAAAGAAGTCTATAATATAAAGTTAATAAAATAATAAGAAAGTTTATAAGTTATAATAAGTTATTAATAAATAAACTAATTATATTTATATTATCTATTAAGGCTGTAGTAAAATAAAAAGATATAGTATATATTTAAATATAGTTATATATTTTATATTAGATATATTAATAAACTTAATTCTTTTATATTATTTTTTTTTTATTATTTTAAATAAATATATTCTTTAATTATGCACTATTATATAAAATAAAAATCACAAGAAAGTGTAAAAATAATATTTTTAAATCTATATATTGATAATAGTAAGCTAGTATATAATAAATAATTAGTTAGTTTTAATATATATTAGAAATATAACTACTCATAAAATAAAGTTATTAGATATATTAATTAGAACTATAGACTCCTAGTATAGTAGAGCGGATAGTGAGGTTTTATAAAGAATATTATTAAGTAATTAATTAATAGTAATAACTAGCCCTAAGACTTATATATAACTTTAATATAGATATAATATTAATATTAATATACTATAATAAATCCTATAATAGGATCTGCTATTTATTATTTTTAACTTAAAGTATAACAAGTTATACTATACTAAATTATTAAGATAATTTAATAATTATATTTATAATTTTTATTAATAAGAGTAGATAATTATATTGTATACTATTACTTTATATAGCTTAGTCATTTATATAAAAATAAGTATATTTATTTTAGGGAATTATTAGGGCTTGTAAATCTAAGCCTTATATAATAAAATATAAGTAATAAATAAAAATTTTTATCTTTTTTCTTTCTTTATATTATCGCCATTCTCAAGACTAGAACAGCAGCAGCAGTAATAATAATTATATATATTAACTCTAGCGGATAATTGCGGGCTTTAATTATTAAAGTATTATAAAATAATCACTAATAAGAGCTTTATAATAGCTATATTAAAATATTTAATACTCTTACTCCAATCATCACTCCTAGGCCTATTAGATTTGTTCTCTCTAGTAGATTTAATTTATTAATTAATCTAGATTTTCTTACTAGATAGGTATATAAATAAGCACCAAGTAAGCTAATTAGATATATTAAATTAGAGTATAGAATTAATATTAGTGATCTAGTATAACTATTTTAAACTTCTTAGCTAAGAAATCTAATAAGTAATATAAGAATATAAAGATATAAGTTAAAATACTAAAGAATTAATTCTTTAGTTAATAGACTATTAAGAGGATCTTTAGATTTTATTTTTTATAGTGTTTAATAGAGTCTTTTAGCTTTAAATTAATTTAATAGCTTATATAAGAGCTAAATTCTATAATTATAATATATAATAGTATAGATTAGTTTTTATATTAAAATAAAAATTAATTCTTTTTTATTATTAATAAATTATTATATTTTTTTTTATAAATTCTTATTAATAGATACTTTATTTGCTTTATTTTAATATCTTTATTAAAATTACTCTATATTATTTAAATTTTAGTAAAGTGTGATTCGTCTTAATTATAACTAGAATATAAAAGTATAATTATTACTAATAATTACTAGATATGGGATGGTCTAAGACTTATTAACTAGGCTTCTAGCAATGTAACTATAGTTGTAGCTATTATTTATTATATATGCATTAGAGACCTGCTTAATAGGTTAAATTAGATTTCTATATTTTATATTAATGTCATGGCTTTCCTATATATTTTTATTAATAATATAGATATAAGCTTTCACTGTTGAATATATATAAAGTTGTAGAAGAAAATCGAGGATCTTTTTTTATATAATATATGTATATAAGTAGCTGTGGGCACACTATATATGATATTTACGACATCAGAGAGATGACTGATGTTAGTGATAGTCTTATTAACACATACTAGTTCATATCAGAGGGAGTAAATTGGCTTAGAATTCTTAAAAAGTATATTTATTAGTCTTATATTTATTAAAGTTAGTAGTACTTATTAATGCTCTTAAGTAAAAACTTCAACTATTATAGCAGTGTAGCGCTAGAAAGATAATTATATTTAATATTTATACTATTAGATAATACCTTTAATATATAACTAAGAATATATAGACTTACCATCTTATTAAGAATAGTATTATATATAAGAGACGCGCTTTAAATAATAACTATCTAAAAAAATTATTAACAAAAGAAGAAAAAGAGAATTATAATTTATTAATTATTATAAAGATTATATTAAAGATTATTAAGTCTAGCTTTATTATATTCTACTATATTAAACTTTTAGTGAGACTGGCGTATCTTTATATGAGATATATATATAGATAATTAAAAACAGAGTTTAAAAAGAACAAGTTTGATTAGTATTTAGGTTATGCTTTTTAGTAAAATATAATTAAATCTAAAAGTAATTTAATAAGTATTAGTAATAAATAATATAAATTAATAATATATTAAATCTAAATAAAATTACTTACTAGTACTAAATGGAGACGGTAGATACTAGAATAAAACTAATTATTTCTATAATATATATATTAAATCTAAATCTAGGATATATATTAATATTATATAGAATAGCTATACTAGTATTAAATTAAACTAGTATTAATTTATACTAATAATATTAATTTTTATCTAAAATTTATATACATAATATTATACTCGCTAATAATTAGTAATATTTAAAGATTTATAAGAATGTCTTATATAGATCCTTTAGAGCAGTATAAATATCTTAGTTTAAAAAAAATTAAATTTATAAGATAGTATAGTTTATTTTATAATAATTAATTTCTTAGATTTTATTTTTTTATAAAATTAATAAGGACTAAGCAATATACAAAGTTATTATAGAAATATTATTATAATTATTAATAATAGGGCTTTGTCTTAAGAGAGATTATTATTTAATTATTTATAAAAAGTATTCTCGCTTTTTAATATTATATAGTATAGATAATAGCTCTTTTATATTATAAATTATATTTACTAAATAGGATAAGAACTTTATAATATATATAGTTATATAAGGCTCACTTTATAGCTAAAAATATAAATAAAATTTTTATATTTATAATAATTACTTCTTTTAACTTTTAATTAATAAAATTAATAATTTTAAATATTTAAACTTTCTTATCTTCTACCTTCACTATCCATATATAGAAAGATATTAGTATGTTTAATAATATAAGCTATATATATAATAAATATAGATTAGCTGTAATAGTATAATAATTTATATTTATAGAAGTATAGTAGTCTATAAATATATAATTAAAAAAAAGTATTAGAATCTCACTATATACCTTTTTTTTGTAATAGTATAGATATTAATAAAATATTATTTTTACTTTAAATATTTAATCTTTATTATTTATTTAAAAGACTAGTTTATATTTATTTAAAAAAGATATATTTATTATATTTCTAGAATAAGTTTGCTTCTTTTGAATTTAGATAAGAGTATATATTAAAATTAAAATATATTATTAATATAGATTTAGATTATATATATTCTTTATTACTTATATAGTTTAACTGTAGTTATAGCTATTAAGATAGATGTTATTTTTACTAGAGATAAGTAGAATTTAGAGATTAATTACTCTTAGATATAAGACTACCTTTCTAGTATAGCTATTATAAGAGTTATAGCTAGCAATTTAGAATTATTATATATTTTTATATAGTATTTTAATGTTATTATAGTTTCTATTTAGGATTATATTTTATTTATTTAAAATCAGTACTGTTCCTAATAAGGTTTTATATAAAGCTATTAAGTCTATATAAACTAAGTTAGATATTAATCTTAGATTATAAAAATAAGATTTTAAATTATTTCTATAATTTACTACTTTTATGCTAGATTATATATTAATTCCGAAACCTAACTAAAATTATATAATAAAACTTTATAAAAATACTTAATAATCTTAAAATAGGATATCTATTCTAAATTAGAGCGCATTACTACTAAATAGGATAGCCATACTAACACTAAGTCGTGCTAGCACTAACTCGACCGACAACGACTCCACTAGCACCAACTCAGACTAAGATCAATTTGAATTAACACTAACTCAAACTGACACTAACTCGAACTAACACTAACTAGAACTAAGATCAACTCGAACTAACACTAACTTAGAATAAAATCGACTTGAACTGACACCAGCTCAAACCGATACCAACTCGCACTAGCTAAGGTTCCCATTTGGTGTCAGTCTGCCTTATTTAGTGTAGTAGTTGGTAACGATCTGTTCAGTGCCGTATGCCCCGTCTTGTGCGGTAATAAATCCCGTTTAGTGCCGTATTCACCGTCTTGTGCGGTAAGAAATCCGGTTTGGTGCCGTATGCACCGTCTTGTGCCGTCTTGTGCGGTAAGAAATTCGGTTTGGTGCCGTATGCACCGTCTTGTGCGGTAAGATATCCCGTTTGGTGCCGTATGAACCCGTCTTGTGCGGTCAAGAATCCTTTTGTGTCGTATGCACAATTTGTTGGTATACAAAGAATTGTATTCAGTGCTAATACCACTTCATATTGGAATAATAAATGGACGAGATGCTGATATTAAATAATAAAATTAAGAGTAAATACTACTAATTTATAAACTAATAAGATAAAATAAACATATTAAAGTATAATTCTATTATTAGATAGTTTATTATACTTCTATTATTAGCTATATAAGTTTAAATATAGATAATCTTAAATCTATATTAGTAAATAATTTTCTTCTTATTCTTGAATAGAAGTAAAGATTATTATTATTAAATATTTATACTTTATTAGCTCACTTTTTGGTTAAATATAATATTCTTAGAAAGACTATATATTAAGCTAGATATATAATTATTATATTAGAAAATAAATCTATTAGATTTATACTAATATAATTAATTTTATATTAAATATAGATTAGAATAGACTACTATCTTTTTTTATTAAATAAGAATTATTATTTACTTTTAAACTTATTAGGACTTTATTATAGTTATTTACTTAGTAGATAATAAAGTAATAGTATTAATTTAAATATATACTTAATTTTAACTATCTATAATAAGAATCTAGAATAGATATAAAAATTAATATATAATTTTTATTTATTATTTTTCTTAGTTATATTATTATAGTTACTACTTTAGTATTTAAATTATAATAAAAGAATAATTTCATCTTCTAGATCTATAAATTATAAAGTTTATAGAATTTAGTATATATATAATTCTTTCTGAAATAATAGACTTAGATTATTTATATAAGAGTAGTGAATGACTAGCTAAATAATAATTTATTCTAGAGGTGTAAATTAATTTAATAGTAAGTCTATTACTTTATATTTAAAATAGATATAATTTAATTTTATATTATAGGATTATTAACCTCAATATTATAGCAAGATCTATATGAACTTTTAATTAAAAATCTATATTTATTTATTGGATAAGTATTTTTTTAGATTAAATTATAATTTATCTACTTTTAATAGTCTAGTTAATATCTTATTTAATTTTCTAGTTTTCTAAAGAGATATAATAGTCTTTCTTATTTTATTAATATTAGCTATTACATTATATAATATATACCTACTAAAGATATCTATCTAGTATATTCTTTATAATATAACTAGTACTTTTTAATTATATGATTTATAATAGAGTTTTTTTATGTACTTCTATAGGTCTTTATAATATCATATAGGCGTATTGTGTATTATTATAGAGAGAATTAGTTAAATCTCTAACTCCTTAATTAGCTATCAAGTTACTAGATAAAAGAGCCTACATCATACTAGATTTATTAATAGTATAATTAATAAGTATATACTTTATATAGTTCTAGATTACTTTATTCTAAGTAGATTAATAATTAATTTTAAATATTTTTCTTAAGAGTGCCTTATTTAAGCCTAAATATAGAAAAACTTTTTATATACTAGTCTTAAATAATAATCAATTGATTAAAGCCTAAATTATTAATAAAAAAATAACTATATATAACTTACTAATAATATATTTCTAAAAGGTCTATAGAACTATTTATAATTATTTAATATAGATCTAAATATAGTATAGATATTAGTAGCCTCTCTTTTATAAAAGTAATAGTAAAATAATATTTAAAATTATTATCTATCTTTTAGCTTTACTCTAAGTATTAAGCAGCATTTTAACTGTATCTGCGAACTTCATAACCATTAGATAGTGGTAAATATACTAAATCTAGATGAATTAATAAATAATAAGAAGAATAATATTATATGGATAGTATATTATCTCTACTTAATTATTCTTAATACTTATAGGAATGCTTACCTTTAGCTAATTCTAGATTATTATAAAGAAGAGACTAATAATATACTTATTATATTCTAGAAAGATAGTCTTTCTACTAGAATATTCTATAGTTTATGGAGCCAAAACCTTCTATATAATTCCAAGTTTAGATTAGGCGCAACGCTGGAAGTATAACTAATATATACTTAGCTGTATATTAGCCTAGTAGCAATCTTAAGGCTGCTATATCAGAACCTTAATAATACTATTCTCACTTAAAGAGACTAAGAAAATCAGTTTTAACTATATAAAAGCTTAAATAATAAAGTATAAATAAAGCTTAATTAATTAAGTTATTAAAGTATTTAAATAGCTAGCTAAATTCTTTATTAATCTTTTTATATAGCTCTAGGAACCATACACCAGTTAGTCTAAAAAGCAATATATCACTAATAGAGCTTTAATATAATTTAAGCTATAATAGATTATTTTTATTATATATAGATATTAATACTAATATATTTTATAGATTATATTCTAATTAAAATTATAATAAATATTCTTACTTAGAAATCTATATCTAAAATATAAATCTCTCTTAGTAGAATTTAATTAATTACTTAGGTTAAGTATTATCTAAATATAATTAACTATATATAGTATAGCAAAGTTTATATATTATAATTTTTATTTATTTAAAGTAGTAACTAAGCTAAATTATATTAAATAATAATTATATATACCTTAAAAATAAACAAGCTGATATTCCTTAGAAGAAATAATAGTATTTAGAATATTAGATATACTATACTTAATATATAATATATATAGATATAGAATAGAAATATATTTTATAATAAAAATTTATATTGTTTAGCTATTATTGTCTAATAATATCTCTAGTTAAGATATTTTAAAGAAGACTTAAAGAAGAAAATAAAAATTCAAGTTTTTATTATATCTAGTAAGTAATATATATTTAATAATATAAATAGTAAATCTAATTTAGATAATATATTTAAAAGTAGTTAAAATTTTTAGAATAGTCTAGAATAACTTATCTAAAACTAATAATATTAAGATTTTATGTCTAATAATTACTCTTATTAAAATAAATCTAAAAGACAAATCTTTATCTATTTTAATTATTATAATATTTAAAATAGAAGAACTTATCTAAAAAATTAATATTATATTAAAATATTTTTTATCTTTGTATATTAATCTTGAAGGGGTGAATCTATTATAAAAAGGAATTATATCTATTATATAAATTTATATTATACTTTCTAATATAATATGTTTAATTAATATTTATATCCTAGAGATTGATATATTTATATATAAAATAAAGAGCAGTAGGATACTAAAAGAAATTTTAAAAAATCTATTTTTATTAAAGATATTTTTTAATATATATAATAATTTAAATACTCTATATAGCTACTTTAAAATTACTCTTATAGAAATATAAGATTTATAATTAATAAAGCTTACTATATATAGCTTCTTAAAAAAACATATAAATAGCCTAATAAAATATATTAAATATAATATATCTATAACTTTTAATAAGAGGCGGGCATAGTCTTTTATAAAATAAAAGAAAAGAGATTTGTTTATTCTAGAATAGAGAGGTAATTATAAAATATTTAATATATATTTAATATTATTAATAATTTTAGAGTATTATATCTAGAATATTTAATTTTTACTAAAGTTATAGATAAAGTATAATAAGAAATTAAATACTTAATAAGTAAGTAGAATTAATATAGAAGTTTAAAACTAGATTTAGCTTTCTTACTTCTAGAACTATAATAGAAAAGACTTATATATAACTTTAATATCTAAAGATTAATTATAAAGTTTTATTATATTATATTTTAAGATTCTATAAATATTAAGAACTATTTATAAGAATAAAATATATTAGAGAATATATAAAAATTTATTAATTATTTTAATCTATATATAAATATATACTAATATTATATATTCTTATTCTAAATCTTTCTTAATTCTAGCTGCTTATTATTATAGATCTAAAAATATGACTAGTTACTATTACTAATAATAAACCTATTTTAATTTAATATCTATATTATATTATTCTAGTCGCGTCTTATATTATATATTTATTTTATTATATTTATTCTTTTGATCTATATAGTGGATAGATTTAAAAGATATTACTACTATTTATAAGAATATATAAGTTAGCAAAAGATGAGTAATTATATAAAAACTATACTATATAGATAATTTTATGGAATTTTTTTTATAATATATATATATTTTACTAAGTTATTTTCTAAGATAAGATCATTAATAAAAGAAAATGAAAATATAAAAATTAAAAATAGGGATAAATATTTCTTTATAGCTATTAAGTTCTAAATTTTAATATTCTAAAATATTAAAATCTAAACTCTATTTATATAACTATAATCTACTAGGAAACTAACCATTAGTATTATAATATAAATAGGTAAAGATAATAAATAGAGACTAGCTATTAATTTAAATTTTTTAAACTAATATTTTATAGATTTAAAGTCTAAGTAATAATTATAATAAATTAAAATTTACTTAATATATATTTAATATTTAATTAAAGCTATAAAAAGCCTCTACTAACTATAGAAATTAAATAACCTCAATAATTAGCTTAGATATAATTTAAATATTTAAGATTTTAATATTATTATATAGTTAATATTATTATTTAGAATAACTACCAATTAAAATTTAAAAATAATTCTATATAGAAATAGTTAAATAAGAATTTATATTATTCTTATAATAATTATAGTATAATTCTTTTTATTTTTATATAAATAACCTCATAGATTTTTGCTATTTATAATTTCTAAGGGTAAATACTATATAATTAAAAAATAGAGCTTATTCTAGATAAATAATTTTATCTCTAGAATAATCTGTTATTATAACTAGGAAAAATAGATAAAGTGAATAAGTATATTTAATAGAGATCTTCTTTTAGATTTAAATAAATTTAATTTTTTATAAGAACTCTACTTTCTATTATTTATTGTCTTTAATATTATTATATAGATTAACTAATATTTAGATCTTATATATATCTTTTTATATAGTAGATTATAGGAGGCTTATATTTATAATTATTTTAGTTAAATCTGCTTTAAATGTCTATATTTTTGATAGATTAATAATAGAATAAAGTATTTTACTTATACTATATATAATATTTTTATAAAGATTCTGTGCTGAGATCTATTATATAAAGAAATTAATTAAGATCTTATAAATTATAATTTATTAGATAGTTTCCTTCTTGGGATTGACTGTGGTGTATTTTTAAAAGAATATATTAAAGATAATTCTTAAGCTATTTAGATCCGTGACGTCCTAGATAGAGTTATAAGAATAAGATTTCTAAAGATAATTATATAATTATATAATAATATAAGCCTATACTCTTTATCTCTATAGATATTAGGCTACATTAGAGTCTTTTATTGGAATAAATTTAAAAAACTCTTATTTTTTAATATAAGAATATATTAAGCTATGCTTATATATGGAAAGGGCTAGAAAAGAATGAATTCATAAGGCATTCAGCCTAAATTTGAAAAACACATACAAACCTCATACAAATATAAAACAAAGAGAAAACCAATATAAAACAAATTCTGTTTCAGAATTATAAAATCATGCAAATGCTTTGAAATCAAGAATATTGATTTAAAATCAAAATAACAAATAAAATAAATATAAATATAAGCAATTTCCTATAAGAAATATAAAATAATTAGATATAACAATTATTAGAATCAATATAATAATAATTATAACAATATTTTCTTTATCTTTTATAAAAAAAAAAATTTTTACTTCTTTATTCTTATTTATCTCTTTATTAAAATTGCACTTTATTCTTAATATTTTTATTCCTTTAATTATTTAATAACCTATTATAAAGTTATGAGCCTAGATTTTCTTTAAAGAAATTCAGGATTATTTTCTTTATATTATAATACATACAAAATAAAAAGGAATTTATTTTTTCTTTTAGAAAAATGACTTTATCTAGAAAAATTCAAATTGACTAATTAATTAGATCTAATAATTATATTAATTAGGCACTTCGAATTAAAGCTATCCTAATTAAGGATAATTTATTAGACCTAATTATTAAAGAAAAGCAATAAAATAATTTAAAAAACCTTAAAGCACTAGTAATAATTTAATTATTTTATGCTAAAGGTCTCTTGCTTTATATTAAAGCTTACAATATAGTTTATAAAGCATAGATTACTCTAGAAGAATTATATAACCTTAAAGGGTTTATAATAGAATTTTTAACCCTAAAAGAATTTTTTGATTGCAAATTAGAAAATTTTTAAATAATGGAAGAATATATTCATCAAATAAAGATTTTATTAGATGATTTATCTTTAAAAAATATTAATATAGCATCTCAAATTAAAATCTTATAGATTTTATATAATTTAAGAGAAGAATAGAAATTCTTTACATAAAATATTATTTAAGCATTTAGAAAGGATTCTAATGCTTATACTTTTAATTCTTTATGTACAAATCTTATTGATGAGGCAAAAGGAAAAACAGCATAAGAAATATATATTATTAAAATTAAAAAATATAAGAAAAATAATGATTTATTTTGCACTAATTATAAAAAAACAAATTATAATATTTCTAATTATTTTTTCTTATATAAAGAAAAAAGACCTAATAATTAGAAAAATTCTGATAAAATTATTAAGGATAAAAAACCAAAAATCAATAATAAAAAGGAAGAAAAAAGAAAATAAGAATTATTAAATGCTATTATTAATAAATTAATAAAAACTAATAATTCTGATTTAGATATAAATATTGAAGAAATCAATATTTTATAAGAAAATATTTCTTTAGATAAAAATATTACTAAAGAAGAAGATATACTTAATATTTCTTATAAAAAAGATATATCTGATATTGATTTTACTAAGGTAAATTCAACCCCAGATTATATATATT
>JAYXSF010000043.1:0-10066 GCA_037356135.1 Talaromyces sp. F31 | reverse complement strand
TTCTATATCTATTAGCTTTTTTAAGTAATATATAACTAATTTAAATTTTTTATTTCCTAAATGTCTGTTCTGGTGAAAGCGTGGCCTGTTTCGTCTTTGAAAGACGCTGCTTTAAGAGTCACTTTTACTAGGCGGCCCCACCTCGTTACGGCCGCTAGACAGGGAATAGGAATTACCACAAAGTCTATTTTTAGCTTTTTATTATACCATTATTTCCTTCTATTATCACCTCACACCCAGTGGTCAAACTGAACAGTAATCTAAACAGGTATTACCGCTACAATATCATTACATTAAAACTATGTAAAATGCGATAAGGTATTTTTGTAATTCCTCTTTCTCAGTAGCTTACTAACGCTAATAGTAGGCCCTAGAAGTGAACTAATCTAAATTAATTCTAACTATACTTTTCTGAGGGCCTCAAATCGTGACCCACTAATAAGGCTAAATATAGCTTTATATTATCTTTTTTTACTCACTTAAGCTAAAATGCTTAGACTTACTATTATATTTCTTTTCCCTTCTTATCCTTCCTTCTCTACGAACTCGACTAGACTTCCGCATAACCCAACTTGGGTCAAAGGTATCGACCCAAAACCCAACCCAGCCTAGATCCAGATTAAATTTCTCTAACCTAGACCCAACCCAGACCTAATACTAGGGCCCCAATAAAACCTATTAAAATCTAATATAACCTAACTTTTACATAACTTTAATTATAAAACTACATAGTTATTAAAATAATATATTATATTTTATACTAATTTTAAATAATACTAACTATTACTATATATTTATAATATAAATCTTCTTAAAATATATAATATAACTTAAGATTCTTTTCATCTAGACTTAGTTTATAATTAATTATTTATAAAAATATTAAAAGAAAATAAATAGAAAGAAATAAAATTAAAAATCTAATATTCTAACTAATTAATATAGAAATATATATATCTTTTTTTCTCTCTTTATTATAATTTTTATAGAAATATAAATATAATAATAATAAAACTTAATAAATCTTTCTAGATTAAAAATATTATTTTAAAAATATTAATTTATTCTAATTCTAGATTAATTTAAAGAATTAAAGAAAAATATTATAAACTTATCTTATAAAAAATATTTAAATAAAATTTTTATAATTATTTTAATAATTATTTTATTTCTTACTATTTAATAATATAAATAATTACTTTAATAATTATTTTATTAAAAATAAATTACTTCTATAAGCTCTTTCCTATAATATATATTAAAATTTTTAAAAATCTAAAAGTAATATTAGAGTAAAAATTAAAAATTTTCTAAATTTTTTAAATTTTAATTAAATTATTACTAGATTCTTTAAATTTTAACTAGATTTTTCTTAGATTTATTAGATTTTTATTAAGTTTTTACTAGGTTTTCTAGATTAGACTTATAAATAAATAGATTTTATAAATAAATTAAATCTAATTAGATTTATATAATATTTTATATTTTATTTACTTTTTTTACTTTTTATTTTAATAATTAAACTATTAATTTATTTTAATATTTTTAAATATTCTTACTTTATAAATATTTTTTTTTTTTTATCTTCTTTCTTATTTACTAGATTAATTAATTATATTATAAAGTTAATATTTTAACTTTATATTCTTCTTTTATAATAATAAAATAGATAATTTTAATTATCTAATATTATTAAATTATTTTACTACTCTATTTATTAATTAATATATATTTAATATCTTAGATTAAAATTTTTTATAATTAAATATTTTTTAAGCAATCCCCTCTTACTTTATATATATTAAATCTAATTAAAGAAAAGCCTTTCTTCTCTATAATAAAATAATATATAATAACTAGATAGATTAATAGCTTTAAACTAATTTTAAAAAAAAAAGTAAGATTAACTAGAATTTAATATAATATATAGAGATTTAAAACTACTATTACTAGATTACTTATAGTTTAGATAGTATACTAAAAATTATATATTAATACTATAAAACTATTCTTAAGTATTCTTATATAATTAACTTAAAAATAAAAAACAAGATATAATATTATAATATATTAATAATACAAAAGCATCTAAAAACAGCTAAATATTTAAAAAATAAATAAAAAAAAAAAATAAAAATAATTAAGTTTTTTAAAAATAATATATATTTTTATATCTTTATAATTTTTTTATTAAAGCTTATTTTTAATTATATCTATTTTATTAATTTAATTTATTTTAAAGAAAATCTTCTACTACTATAACTTTCTTATAAAAAGCTTAGGAAAAAGATATTTTATAATTTCTTATATTTAATTAATTCTTATTTTATCTTATTAAATATTT
Organism: Talaromyces sp. F31; assembly: GCA_037356135.1. Classification (NCBI taxonomy): domain Eukaryota; kingdom Fungi; phylum Ascomycota; class Eurotiomycetes; order Eurotiales; family Trichocomaceae; genus Talaromyces; species Talaromyces sp. F31. The sequence continues at coordinate 7,722 of JAYXSF010000043.1, read as the reverse complement.
AATATTTTAATAATTTATTTTTTAAGCTTATTTTATTTTATTATTACTAATAATTCTCTTTACTAATATAATCTACCACTAATTAAAGAGTTTTATTTAAAACTAATAAAAGACTATTCTTTAAATATTATTTACTAACTTAAAGATCTTAATTATATTAAATTATTAAATATTTTTATTCTTATAAATATTTATAATAATTACTAGTTATTTTATTAATACTAATTAGATTTATTATAAGATATTATTTAAGTTTAAGCCTCTTCATAGGCTATATATTAGTATAAATTTTAATAATATTATTCTTCAAACTTTTATAAAATATAATCTTAAATTATAAGTCTTTAGATTAATAATAGATAATATATTTAATAATAAAATTATATTAAATTCTCTTTAACAAACTCTACTAAATAATATTATTATTATCTAAATTCTATATCTTATTTATATTATTTAATTTAGCCTCAACTAGTTTCTTAATTATATTAAAGTAGTCCTATTAAATAACTCTATAATAATAAAGTAAATAGAAAAGTAATTTAGACTAGTAAAAATAAATATATAATATTAAAAATAAGAAATATTTTATACTTTAAATAAAATTTAATATTTTATAATCTATATAAATACTAATCTTTAATGCTAAAAGATATTCTATAATCTCTAAATATTAAGTATAAAACTAGTGCCTATTTAAGATATAAGAATTTAATAGAATTTAACTTTTTTTATACTTTATTAGATAAAGCGTCTGCACAATATCTTTATACTATTTTATACAGAGTATAATTATAAAGAGATATTATTTTAAAATAAAAAATAATATTAAATTAATTATTTTTTTTATATTATTAAGCTATTCTTTAACTATATAACTTAGTTATTAAAGACCTAAGATGTTATAGTTTATTATATATTTAAAATTTATAATAAACTCTTCAAGCATCTTAAATAATTAATAAAATAATTATAATAAAAATATACTCTATAAAAGTAATAAATACTTTATATATTAAAAGCTAATTAGATAAAGCTTAATAAGTATTATTTTTAAATTAATTATATTCTAGAATATATCTATATAGTTAGTATAATACTAATATTAGTAAATAAATTTAAATTTTTTCTTATAAAAGATTAAAATTAGAAATAATAAAATATCTATTATAAATTTTTCTAATAGATTTTTATTTTATATTAAAAGTAATTTTTAATAATCTATTAATTTTCTAATAGATCTTATTTAATTACTTAGCTAAGCTCAAAGCTTAATAAGATATTAGATAAAAATTAAATATAATTAAATATAATAATTAATAAAATAACTTAATATCTTAATAGTAGTTAATTTATATAAAATTTTTATAGAAATATACTAATTAATTAATAAATATTATTTATATTATATCTTTTATATTTTAGAAAGAATATTAAACTTACTTTTTAATAATTATTATTTTTATATAAAATATACTCTCTTTTTTTATAATAAGTATAAAAGTAGAATAATTTTTTAATATTATATAAAATATTTATTATTATTATTAAAGAAGAATAAAATTATAAATAATTAAAAAATTAATAATATTTTTTTATATTTTATAGTTTAATATAAAAAAGTAAAAGGTAAAGCTTTTAAAGAAATTCTTTTTTTATAAAAAAATAAAATCTATAAAGAAAAAAAAGAATAAAAAATTAAATAAAATTAAAATAAATTTAATTAATAATATTAAGAAATAGAATATTATATTAAAGAATAAAATAAAGCTAAATAAAATAAATAAAATAAATAAAATAAATAAAAAAAATAAAGCTTATATATTATTATCTAGAAATAATATCTAAGTATAAATCTTAGAATAGAAATATAAAAATTAAAATAATAATATATTTAAATATTATTAACTAATATTAGAATATTAATACTAAATTTTACTTCTCTAGATTTAGTTATAAAGAAAATATTAAATATTATAAATAAAATATATATAATTTATATAGTCTCAGGCTTTAGTATATATATTATATTTATAATCTAAATTAGAGATTTAGACCTAGACTAGGTTATCTAAGTATAACCTAGACCTAAAGCTGGGTCAGAGTATTCAACCTAAAACCCAACCTAGGCCAGGTTAGGTCCAGGTTGGGTCCGGGTTATATTGGGTCATGCGGAAGCCTACTCTAAGCTAAATATACTCCAAGCCGAAAATTTCTAAAACTCAATCCTAAAGCCAGAAACAGCATCAGCTAGATTTAGCCTATACTATAGATCTAACGCCAAATTTCTTTTTTTAAGCGTGCTAAGCCTATATATAATAACCAATCAGCTACTTCCTTATAACATAAACAGCTAGAAAACGCCTTTTATAAAAATTAATTTTAAGAAAAATTAAGAAGACACTAAGAAATACTAAAATTACTAAATCACTCTTTATTAGTAGAATATAAAAAATAATATTTTTTTTTTATATAATTCTCTTTTTAACCACTTCAATTCCTATCTCAATTAATTAAAATAGAAAGATAACTAATTAAAAGCTTTAGACTTACTCTATAACTTTATTGCAGAAAAAGCATAAAAGACAACAGCAAAACTAATATAGAAATACACTTCTAAAAAAAGCATATAAGCTCAGCATTATAACCAATACTAAAATTTTCCTTAAAATCAGATTTCGCGATACTAGTCGCATCAAGACATTTTATACAGACACAACTAGAATTTAGTCATCACATTTATCACATCTAGTAAGCTTCATCTCCTATTCTCTATTTATCTACTAATCGAGATAGGACTCTTATTATCCTATACCAGAACACAAAACACCGAGTGATTTCTCTGAAAGCCCATTAGAAAGGAAATCAGAAGATGCTGCGGCATAACGCTTACAAGAGAAAGCTATTATCCCCGCTAGAATCTTATATAAAAATAGTCTAAGTTCATTGGTTCCTGATGTTTCTGAAACAATTGCTCTACTTCATGTAGTCGCCCTCAATATCAACAGTGTTTAGTAGTTAGTCTAAACTCTTCTACTATCTATAAGAATTTCACTTTCCTTTTTGCTAATAGTATTATCTCTATATTTTAAGTTTCTATCCTCTGAAAACTCTCCGTCGTGCTTCTTGTTGAGGTTCCATGACATATTACAGGTCTGCGATTCTTATCTAAAATATTTATCTAATTAAAGATTCAAATATATTTCTTCATAGGAGCCATAGGTAATAAGAAATCCTTATATAGTCTATATTTACACGGAAGAGAAAATTTCGCTTAGGTAAAATTATTACCCAAGAGACCTAGACTAAGCAGCTAACTTATATAATATATAAAAAAGATTTTTATATAAGATAGATTAACGCAAAAGAGAAGTTTATAAATAAGAGAGATTTATATATAAGAAAGACTTATATATAGAAGGGTTTTTCACTTAAGTGAACTTTAGGCGTAGAAGAACTTCTTATAAAAATAATTAGTATAACCTCACCTATAAATAATTCTATAGATCTAAAAATAATTCTTTATCTAAATTAATATGCTTAAGATTATAGTGCTAACATTATTTATGATAGCTTCTATTAAAAGGAGTTAGAGTATTTATTTAGACTTTTATCCTAGATACTAGTAACCCATTTCTGTTTTTAATTAACAGTAATAGTTCCTAATAGTATCCATCTTAGATATTAAGCGCGCTTAAAGTTAATAAATATAACTTATTAGTCCTCCTTATTCTATATTATATTCCCTAGGATTAGATCACTATAAAGAACACTAAGATAGTAAATAATATATAAAGCTATCTTAGCCTATACAATAAGCTAGACTTTATTAATATTATATTATCTGGCCAGATTTCTCCTAGTATAGCTCATTAAAGTTAAATAAACCATCATAACAATACTATTATATAAGAATAATTGACGAAGATCTAGGCTGCTAAAGATAACTAGAATAAATTATCCTTAAATTATATAAAGATAGAAGTATATTATCTCCTCTTATTTAATATATTTAATAAAGTTAATTAGAATACTTTTTCTAATAAAAATATACCTATGCGATTAGAGAGTAATTTTAAAAAAAGCCCTATATTTATTATTCATATAAAATAACTCACATCCAAGCTCTTTATTAAAGCCTAGGTCCTTAGAAAGCTATTAGCTTAATAATTTAATAAGCATTATAGTATTAAGTTAATATTAGTTAATACTATACTCACTTATATTAGAATAATTCCTATCTAGTGGTCTCTTATCACGCAAGCCGCAAAGACACTATTAAGTGTAGTACTTTCAAGACTTACCTTTTGAAGTTAATTGCTGCAATTTAGTTGATTTTTAGGTTATAGCAGCCGTGGCTTGACACTAAGAAAACTAAAAGTCATAGAACACTTAACTAGGAGTTAATAAGTCTAAGCTATCATTAACATTATCTTTATAATCTAATAATGGTGACTCCTGCAATAGCTTATAGAGAATGGCTATCACAGACTTCAACCTAGTCTTTATAAGAGACTAGTGGCAATAATCTATTTAGCTAAGCTATAGTTTATACTTAGAAATAAGAATGTCCTTCTCCTCAATTTCATTTAGTAGATTATTATATACTATTTCCTATATTTCTAATTAGCTCCTGGCCCAGTTTCTTTAAGCAATATCCCATAGAGATATTCGCAGAGATTATAAAGTAAAAGCTAGGAGCTAGCTAACTATAATTAAATATAATTAATTATTACTTTTTATATTCCTATACCAGCCAGTAGTATTATTAACATCTTCATATAGTATTAATAGATAGTAGAAGACGGTCGAAGGGGTATAGTGAGGTATACAAAAGAATATAAATACTTTACCTATGGTTATGCAGCTATACTCAATTCTGCTTATATACATGTAGTCTGAGAGCTATATAACTACCATAGTATTAGTATAGTAATAAATATCCTCTAGCAATTCTCTTTCTTAGTATTATATAATACAGTCTAATTCCATGTCCTGCAACCCAGCTTTAATATGAGCGAGAGATAGTTTATATAGGACTTTATATTCAATAAGAAAGGATAGAATGTTCTTATCTAGACCCTAATTATAAACATAAAATTAGTCTGTTTAGGGATAGGGTTAGTATAGCTATATGGCTAGTTATTTTTTAGCCTATAATATTAATCTAGAAATATCCTGAGATTATTTTATAAGACATTTAAAGCAACAAGGTTCTTTCTACTCTAAATAGAGAGAGCTTATATTGGTAATAATTCTAGACTTATTAATTAATATATTAGTATAGTTTTTAAAAATCATATTTCTATAAAAGTTAAATTTTCACCATAATTATTAGCTAGCGAAGAACTTTTTAATTATAAATATAATATATAACTCTATAATCTTACATTAAAAATATCTAATATTAAATTTAGAACTATATATTTATTTCATAATTTTCTTTCTAGATTCTCTTAAAGCTAACAACGATATAAAGTAATATTTAGTAATAAAATCTAAATTTATAAGATCTATCTATATTACTATCTACTTATCTAGAAAGTCTATCTATTCCTAAATTCTACTTAATCACAACTTACAGTCTATATTAATAGGATTACCCTTTATAAACAACTTCTTATCCTTCTAAATTATCAGACTAAGGAAGAGATGTTTATAGCATATATTAAGAAATTCAGAGAATATTATATTTTAAGTTTATAATCTTTCTTAATCTAGATTCTATTCTACTTCCTCTTAATATTATTATTCTTCTTCTTATCATTATTCTGCTTCCTCTTGTTATCGTTCTGCTTCCTCTTATCATTATTATTCTTCTTCTTATTATCATTCTATCTCTTCCTACTGTTATCTTTCTTCTTCTAAATGCTTGTGTAGTTCATCTAGCTCTTGCTAAGACATGTTCGTCTTATATTGACAGGCCGTTGTTACAGTAGGACACAGAAAGTTGTTTTGGTTTGGTCAGAAGGAGAAAGACCCACTTAATATAACTTAATGCGCACTAACTTACGTAAGCTCAACAACTGACTAAACTACAGTACGCAGCAATTACAATTGTAAGGTGCGGGGCGAGCACGGAAAACAGCCACGGACGAATAGGAATGGATTATATATAGTAAGGACGATCCAGGACAATCCAGGACGATCAAGGACGATCAAGGACGATTTAAAACAAATAGAGAAAGTTATTATAACTATAGAATTATTTAAAAATATTAACTATTTTAGTTATAAAATTACTACATTATATTTTTTAATACGACCTACAGTAGTAGTTTTTGTATTAAATATAAAATTATTTATCTTTAAACTACAAATTTTTTCTTTTTAATATAAATATAGTTTTCTTTTCTTTTTTTTATTTAGTCATCTATTCCTAAATATAATTTATAATATCTACAGGCAAGTGCTTATATTTTAAAAGAAATAATAAGATCTTTACTAGATTAATTTTTTTTTTTAAAATATAAGCAGTAAACTCTTTAGTTAGTATTTTAATTATTATATTTTTAGTTTCTTTTCTTAGTTATTTATATCCTATAGTTATCTATTTAAAGATAGTATAAAAAAGTTAATTAGTAATCTTCTTATTAATATATTTAAATATAATTATTTTATCCACTTAATCTAGGCGAATAAGGGCTTTATTAAGATGGTTAATATAATTTATTAATATAATAAGTATATAACCCTCTAGTGATCTAATACTATTAATAACATTTAAGAGTCTAGATAATAACACTCTATAATACACTATATCCTTCTAGATTTATTTCGCGCTAGTATTTTTCTAATTTAATCCAATAGTATCCACGTCCTCCAGCAGGACAATATAACATAGAAGAAGCTAAGTGTTACGAACCAACCTGCATGACGCTAAAAGGGACTATCGCGAGAAAGGAAAGGCTCACTTTGGTATACACTTATACTAGATTAACTGAGAATTAATCACTAGCAATAAATAAAATTAGATTACAATTATATAAAATATGCACTAGATTATATAAAAATAAAAATAATATACTATTATTTAATAAAATAATAAATATACTAAATAATATAATATTATTAGAAAAATATTATATACTTTATATTTACTACTTTTAAAGTATATAATATAAAGTATATAAAATAAAAAAAATTAAATATATAAAAATATTCTTTTATTATTATATATTTAATTCTTTATAATTCTTTAATATAAGTCACTTAAATACAATAATAAAAATTAGTAAGATATTTATACTTATATAAATATTAAATTATATAAAGAATCTCTTCTATTTTAATTATAATTATTAAAACTTCTATTATTTAGTTTAATTATTATTATTTTATTTACTTAAATCCTTTTATTAACTATTAACTAAAAACCTTTATATAGTTTAACTAAATTTAATATACCTTAATATAATACTATTTAACTAAAATAGATCTAGATTTATAATAAAAAAACTATTATCTTAATTTTAAAATATATTAAGACTTAAATATTATTATAATAAAAAATATTACTATATTAAGTAAGTATTACTTAAAGAAAAAATAAACTAATATAATAAATAATATACTAATTAAAAGTAATATAAATAGTAGAGTCTTAATAATTTAAAAAATATAATAAATAAAAATATATATTACTAAGTTAAAAATAATATAAGCTAATAGACTAAAACTTAAGATTAATAAGCTAATACTATTTAGAAGAAGAATAAAAAA
>JAYXSF010000042.1:0-15298 GCA_037356135.1 Talaromyces sp. F31 | reverse complement strand
CCTAACCCTAACCCTAACCCTAACCCTAACCCTAACCCTAACCCTAACCCTAACCCTAACCCTAACCCTAACCCTAACCCTAACCCTAACCCTAACCCTAACCCTAACCCTAACCCTAACCCAGTCCGTTGTGATGCCATGATGAGACCTCTGAGCTCTAAGCCCTAAAGGCCATCTACGACAGATTGTCCCTTTGTTGTCACGCCTTCCCAATCTGGCACCGCCATAAAGCCTACTATAAAGAGCCTTAGCAAGCTCTCGCACAAAGTCTTCCTCTTCCATTATTTTCTGCGTCCTTATTTCTACGTCAATAGAGCTGCCTTAAAGTCTAATAATTACCAAGTGTCATACTCACCTGAAGTGGGAAAATATCGAATCAGTATGTTACGTCCTAACCAGATCTCCAACTTCCTGTTAGGAGAAAATAACTGGAATTTATCATTCCAATTCCATATAATCTAGATACCTTGTTTCATATCACGTAGTATGCTTTCCTCGATTTCTGATTATCATTTTACTCTACACCAGGAAAACGTGTTTTAAAAGCATGACTTGGCGTTCTTCTCCTTCAAGGTTTCCTCCTTCACATATGAGTCTCAAATTTCACTACCTCCCGACTTCGAGTCGAGTCAATCTTATACCTTCTTCAAAGATTGCTGCTGCTTTCAAGACACTCATTTCGTCCCATCGTTTCCCAACAACCTGCATTCCTATCGGTAATTTCCTCTCTGAGCTACCCACGGAAACTGATATATACTCGCAAGGCACGCTCATAGCCGGATGGCCCGTAATGTTGAATGGCGCGGTATTAGTCGTGACGCCCATTGCTGCATTTACTTTTTCCATGACCGATGATGTGGCAGGGTTTGTTTTTGGATGCGGCATAGCTACATTTGGCGTGCATGGGGTGATCAAAATGTCGAAGTCTTCAAGTGCATGATCGTATGCAGCACGTAATTCAAATACTTTTCGATGGGCCTTTGCCTCGGTGATAGAACCGAATTCTTTGTTCAGAAATGGCCCGCTGAAAATGATATTGATTAATGGCGGGATATTAGCTGACAGCAAGTCGTACATTCGCTGATCTGGTGGCCATTGAGTGTGAATATGAGGTGGTAAGTAGGAGAGTAAACCGCAAGGCTTGCCCTGACATGCATACTCGGATACGGATATTCTTGTGGCTGCTGTCCATATTAAAATGCCTTCTCGGTGCAGTGGCACCGAAATCTCAGATACACTTGCTCCAGCCTTTTGGAAATATTTTTTAGCTGATTGCATCACATGATCGCGTATTCCAGGAGCGAGGCATGGTGTTTCAAAGGACTCAAGCAATATGCCGACTTTGAATCCTGAACCAAGTTTATCCTCACCAGGGGTGTAGCTTGATCGTGATCTAGACTTGAATTGTGACAGTAGTTCAGGATAATCGAGAACGTTATGTCTTAACGGCGATTCAGGCGTCATTCTTGAGTCAATGCTATCATAGCCTGCCATGACTTGTAGAAGTACTGCAATGTCTTCTAGATTCTCAGCTAATGGACCTAGATGATCGATCATGGGCGCCAGACTAACAGCTCCCGTGTAAGGAATGAGGCCAAAAGTAGGTTTAAGTCCATATATACCCGAGTAAGAAGCAGGAACTCTGATAGAACCGGCTTGATCACTACCAATTGCAAGGTCAGCAATCTGGCCAAATGACTGATTTGTCTGACGATGGACGATATTCGCGGCTACTAAAGCTGCAGACCCACTACTGCTACCCCCAGAGCTATAGCCACGTATCCATGGAGAATGTACAGGCCCGGTAGCTGCACTGTATGATAATGGAGAAGCGGCAAAGTTCTCGCACGTTGATGACCCTTTAATTGTGGCGCCTGCGTGCAGCAGTCGCCCGACTACTGAAGCATCAATGGAGGAAACCGGCAGCGTACCATCGGTTCCGCCCCATAATAACTCTGTGAACGTTCCCAGTGTCGTTGGTAAACCTCCGATAGAGATATTATCCTTTATTGCGATCGTTCTCCCATGGAGTAAGGTATTAGTCGGATTGGAAGCTACAAGGTTACAACAATGGAGCCAAGCATTGAGTGGATTCTCCTCGTGCTTAGGGAGCCAATATGAACGAGGCATAGTCGTTGGAACAGGCACTAAAGACGGATGAATATAGTCTGTGCTGTCTTTGACATGCTGCAATATGGCTTCCATTGACTGTAGAAGAAGCAAATAAGCATCACACTCAGGGCCATCTGGTATCTTTATGTTGAACTTGTTCGCAATCTCAAGCAAATCATTTTTCGTGACCTTGGATCTGATCTCAGCAATCAGCAACAAATTATATCAATTTCTGTAGATATCGAGCTTGGAATAGACTAGATTGTGACGACTGACTGTGATTTGTCTGCTAAGAATGCGATAGACATGGCGCGAGAGGCAGCCCTAGAACGCATAAGTCATTAGTTTTGGCAGTAATTCTGATGCAGTCAAGTCTTTGCACTTGAGCACATTGTTTTGATACTTACTGAGTTTATCGCGGTGATATATCTGTTAGTTATAGGTGCTTCTATTAATATGGTGGAATTATGGATAATTCGACACCGCAAGCTTAATTATCTTATACCTGATGATGATAACTGTTTTTCTGGCTACGGTCGGACTTTGTCAATTTGAATCGGCGTCTTATGTCTGCACCACCTAGACTCTTGTGCCGATTTCCGGAAATGATCGAGGAGTCTTGTGGGCTCTTCTGTTGACTGTCCTATGAGAGTTCGGCAAACTAAGTATAATCTTTCGTATATACCATCATTAACGAAGCTAATAGTGGACTCAACGGAAATACTGACCGTACTAATGGCTGTGATGCAATGTGACGGTGTCATGCAATACGCGCAGATTTGCTGCCTATCCCTGTACCTGTTGGAGGTTTCGCTTACCTAGGTAGTATGCATTACTGCGTTTGCATTTGGTATTTCCAGTTTCTATGTTTGATCAAATGCTTAATAGAAAGCCAGAAGTAAGGAATTAAAGAACAAATATACACCACGTGCGCGTTTAAATTTCCAAAAGACAGGTCATTGCTACCTATCATGGTTGTGTATGCATGTACATAACCTTACTAGACCATAAAGACGGTTTTGGAATCGGCAATAGCCTGAGAATGATCATTGATCATTAATTTCCAATAAAGGATCAAAATTCGCGCAGTTGCACAGAGGATTGATTTTACTACTACACCCCTCTTGATTCTTGCCGCTGTAGTACTCGGCAATTACCTGTTACTTATTGTCATAAGTGTGGTACCTCAGAATATTTATTATTCTGCGCCAAATGCGCATTTCGAGATAGTATATAGCCCCATTTATTTATAATAATATCTCTGGACCATCTTCAAAGACAGGGGTTGACTTGACTATGGCCATATGCAGTCCTTACCGTAGCTAGCTACAGCGGGTAGGTCAAATACACGTTCCCACTTTATTTCTCAATGATCAAATACGCTAAGTATTAGCTTGTACGCTAGTATTTAATGCTAGATACAAGCTTCCTGGACGTATAATGCGCTTCTGCCTAACGAAATGCGGGCCATTTCGTAGCGACAAATCTTCTACCCAGATTTAAGTAAAAAGAAACCGTTCCCATGTGGAAGCGCATCGCATCAGGTTTAACTCTGAATTGTATTCAGGGATCTTGAGGTCTCTAACTCTGGCCAATGGAGGTTACGGAGTGGACATGCCGCGTAACCATCTGCAAAAGCTTGGGCTTCTTCCAATCATGGACTCCCTCGTACCGCCGCGATCTCAAGCTAGCTTCATACTTGAGTCGCTTCTTTCATTAGGCTACCTGAGACTACGTAAAGATGGCTGGCCAGCAATATGCACTCTCCTATCTCCCTGGTAGGATTTGTAATCACAATGTGGTAATGGTTTGTCTACCTGTAAATCAAAACCAGCCAAGTGTCGGTAGCCATGGCAGCCATAGACTTAGTCCGTAGCTTTCCCTCAATCAGCGAGAATTGGGGGTGGTGTCCTGTCACGGATCATGGCGACAAGCAAGCTTCACATATCTTACATAGCGTAAAATAGTCCTAGACTAACCCTAGATGCTAACACTCTATAGATTTTTCTGATGGAAAAAAGGAAATTCAATAGTTATGGATCATGAAAACACGAAGAGAATTGGCGTCAAATCAGAGGGGTAATCATTCCTTGCGTTCAATTTTATAGCAGTCTCAGATGCCTCCAGACAAAGTTCATTCCACTGATCAAACTTGTCAGACCAACATAAATGATCATTACACCATATCCACTCCCATAACCCCCAATAGTCTGTCCCTGCCACGGTAAATTGTGGATGAGCGCGTCGCTAAGTGGACCTGATATGATATTACCTATTCCTCTCCCAATGCACAGATGGCCATACACCATCATTGGATCAATATGTCCAAATCCTGAGTCTTCACTTCTCTGGGAGATCTCTCGCATGATACCAGGCCAAGTCGATGTCCAACACCCAGCGAATACCCCATACAGTACACAAAACACATATAGAACAGCCAGGTTCTCAGAGAGACCCCATACTAGTAAAATCGACACAGTGGTACCCACAGCTGAGATGAATATGCACGTCGTCACATGAAGTCTATCGACTAAGAAACCCATTGCAATACTGCTGATCATCGTGAATACATTTATGAGGATGAGTGTCAATGAGGATAAAGAAGCCGATGCGTGGAAGATTGTCCGAGCATAGGTCGGCAGATATATGCTTGGGAGGAAAAAGCCTGTCGCCTGTATAGCATTGGCTAGTTGATGAAGCACCAACAGCTTAAACATAATATGTCGAATATCAAATAATCTCACTCGGGTATAAGCAGAGTATGGCAGTCGGGGTTTGACCCAAAAGGCTAAGGGGATAGATGATGCAAAAATAATGCCTGCATATATCCTTATTGTTGTTCGAAATCCACATTGGCTGAGAAGAGCGTCGAGAACTAAGGGGAGAACGACACCACCAAATCCACATGCACTCCAGACAATCCCGTAAGCCAAACCTTTGCGTTGTACAAACCATTCATTGATATACAAGACACAAGGGCCGTTAGATATGCAGCCACCAAGCCCGAATAGCACGCCCTGTGCTATAATGAGCTGGGACACATTGTCGCAAAAAGAGCAGATCACCAAGGACAAAGATGAAAGAACCAGCCCAATGAAGGTAAAATATCGAGCCCAACGAGGATAGAGGCGGCATACAGCAAGCACAAATGGCGTTCCCACATATATCGTGGCCTAAAAGAGGCTTTCTTTCAGTAACTTATCATTATCATAATAAAAAGAACGATATCATAGAGTTATGAAGGCTCTTCCTCACCATCATGGTCGTCCCGATCACGGCTATATCGCTTGACTTCTCGAAAGGTTTATGCGTGCTGTAGTAGTCCCTGAACACCCCGAATGAGAAGCCAAATCCTAATTTTTACCTCAATGAGCCCGGACGTAATGAAAAAGTAGTTGATGAAAGAACATACCATAGATCAGAAATTGAACTGCCCAACAAGCAGACAAGAAGAACCACGCCCCTTTCCCTCGGTCTGCAGGCGCCACCGAAGCTTCACAATCTGGAATATATGTAGTTGGAAGGATCTCAGAGTAATTAGCCTGTGTATCTTGTTGTTCGACTTTGCCCCCCAACAAGTTGGGGGTAGTATCATTTTCGATATTGTCTAATGTTTGAGGCATTTTGTCACCACCACTGGTAAGACTTTTAGTGAGCATAGAGATCTGAAACAAAAGAAAAAGCACCGCTGGATTCAATTCAATTAAACAATTTTAGGGGAAGATGGTGGTAGCGAAACGATCAGTGAAGTGTTTTATCATCGTGGGCGTTCTGGTCGACAGCTAAAAGCACTACTACTGGACTTCATCCATCAGATCGGCCCGTAGATAAATCCGTCATATCAGACGGCGGAGCATGCGAGATTCGGATGCCGTTGAGCGGTCAAGCTTTTTTGGGGCGATTCTAAACAAACAACGCGCGCTGATTGATCAGACTAGATTGAATATGAGTAGGGATGACCGGGTAAGCGGCACGGCACGTCCACGTCAGGTTCGCTTTGCTTAGGAAACTAAAGTCAAGAACGTAGATCTACGATCGAATCCGCCAATAACCTGTTGCGAAGTTGAATTGCATGGCACTAAAATATAGGTGTACGAAACCCTGTAATGTAGTTGGACGGAAGCCTTCGTAAATCCACCAGGGCTTTGGGTTGCCTGAAATCGAACTAACAAAATTACTTGCCCCAATTTTATTACACCACGTAGTACAGCTCATACACGCCGATACAGGGTAATTGAATCCTTCTTGCCCCTACTTTAGCTCGACTAGGTCCACAGAGAAATCCACGACTGCAGTTGACTACAATATCAATACCACTCATCCCACTGCATGAACTCGCAGATCGAGGATCAGTGCATAAAAGAATGACAGGGTTCCCGTCTACTCATCCACTCATTTGTTGGACGGAATGGCACAGCGCAGCGAAGCCTAACTGGCCCACTAATTTAAAGGAGTGTTCCCTTTGGAGGGTGGAGAAAAAATCGAAGAGACACAATTACGGTACGGCATCTGACACCATCTTAGATGCCTCCGTGTCGCTACCGAGTTGCGCCAGATTTTAGCCTACCGTTCTGAGACGAATCATAGCGACAAGCACAACGTCCAGTGCATCCACGAAAAGGGAATAATTTCTCCCCTCTCCTGCAGCGTAACAGCCTTACACCTGGACAAATCAACTGTTGCTAGTCCATTTTTATATCAGCTGCTGCGCCGTATGTCGGTTGAAATCGAGGATACGTTGGTGTTCAAGATTCTGATATATGAAATTACTTACAAGAGAAGCTAGCGGTCAGATAGCATACAATAGGTACTAGCCAGGCTATCACTCATCAACCAATTGCAGAATTACGTCTTTATATAACAGGAAACTACCTTGCCTAGCCCTGGTAACAGTAGCAGGAAGATAACAGCAATGTTGATGAATCGAGTTTCGACAGTGGTGATTGGTAGCTAGTACACTCCTGCGCCGCCTCGCTTCCATTCGACATGTTCTTGTGAGCAATTCGGGCAGTTCTTAGTCGCACTGTGGAGGACCAGTAGTCATAGTGGCAACACCCTGAAGCAACCTTCAGAAATATCGAAATCATTTGTTCTCAGCCTTGATCACGTCTCATTCTATTGGTAGCCAAATTGCAAATACAGGCAAGTTATTTGGGACAGGACAGAGATGATAAGATAAAACCAGGAGCAGACAAAATCGAAGATGATAATGTCAACCCGAATAATCCTTCAACTGTGACCATCCGAAGCTGATAATTCCACTCGACCCCTCTTCATTGGCAGGGAGTTGCAGATTGACAGGGATCGACAATCCCAGAACAGATAATAATCAATAAATGAAGAGAATACTAGAGACATGGTCCAACAGAAAATTGGCCGAAGCTTTCTACTTTGGGGATATTGCAGGAGGAGCTAACAGCTACGAAATGAAGCCTTTTGGCCGTATTGTTCACGAGAAATTTGGATCATGGGGTAATGAGAGTTATCCATTGGAGGGAGAATTCCATCTGAGTGATTCTTTGCTCGTGGCTGAGTCTTTAAAAAGGACAGAATCATCCGTCGTAATTTCCTTCGTTATTTTTCCTTCTGCAACAAAATCGATCTCATCTTCTTCAAGAGCCCAAGACTCGAACCCATTGAATAAGAACTTTTCTTTCGAAATCCCATCTTTTCGTAATGTCTGTTCCAATCCTTGACTTTGCCAACTTTCGTAATGGCACCGAGCAGCATCGCTCTGATCTTGCTGGCCGACTCACCGAGGAACTTCGGAAAAATGGTGCTGTGAGAGTTATCAATCATGGGGTCTCCGCCGAAAGTAAGAGGAAAACTTCCCCTCCTTCAGACATATCCTTTTCCTAGTCCATATAGAACAAGGTGTTAATGTGGTTGTGGCAGTGATCAAGGAATGTTACGACTGGGTAAGTAGTT
Organism: Talaromyces sp. F31; assembly: GCA_037356135.1. Lineage (NCBI taxonomy): Eukaryota > Fungi > Ascomycota > Eurotiomycetes > Eurotiales > Trichocomaceae > Talaromyces > Talaromyces sp. F31. The sequence goes on along the minus strand of JAYXSF010000042.1, from coordinate 7,258 downwards.
GATGCATGCCTGAAATAGAACTCTATCCATACTTTCTCCATCTTTACAACGCTCTACCCATCAGAAAACATGATATATCTCTACTAACTAGTTTCAACCAAATAAGAGCAGCAAATTCTTCAAGCTACCAGAAGTCGACAGGGCAGCCATCCCCAATGACAGAAATGCTGATCCTCAAAGAGGATGGAGCTATGTCGGTTCCGAGAAGACTTCCAAGCTAAATAAAGTCAACAAGAACGGAGAATGGTTAATAGCACAGGATGAATCTGTACCACAGGATTTGGAAGATGCCAAGGTACCTATAAAGCTGGTATCGATCACCTATCTACCTGATTTAATTCGACTTGCAGGAACACTTTGATTTTGCCCGGGATGGTGACGATGAATTCCCAAGCAAATGGCCGGTTGAGTCCAGCATCCCGGGATTCCGAGCTTTTATGCAGGATTTTCTGAACACCTGTATGGATGTTGCGCGCGAGATACTGACTGGGATCGAGATGGGACTCGAGCTGCCAAGCGGCTCCCTTGCGGAACGATGCTCTTCACGGGTCGACGAGGTCCGCCTCAATTATTATGCGCCACTGCCAATTGCCAAACTTGTTGAGGGCAAGTACAAGCGAGCATGGCCGCATACGGATTTTGGTGTGATCACATTGCTTTTCCAGGATGCTGCAGGTGGACTCGAAGTTGAGAACCGTGAGAAGCCTGGTTCTTTTACGCCTATCAATTGTGAGTCACCGACTGAGATTGGCGTCTATGTGAGCGATAGCCTCGCTCACCTAACGAACGACTACATGCGTGCCGGTGTTCATCAAGTTGTGGCGCCTGTCTCTATGCAAGACAAAGAGAACGAAGTCGTCCTGCCAGAACGCTACTCCATCGCCATGTTTATTAAATCGGACCGTCACAAAAGCGTCTACCCTTTTGATAAATTTATCACGCCAGAAAACCCAAGTCGCTACGAAAATCTGACAGCCTTACAGTTACACAGAAAGCGAGTCGCACAGTTGTATGGCGCGGTAGCATACTAGAGGTGTCGTTTCTGAGCTTTGAAGGAGACCTATTTCACAATTATCAATATATGTGTTTCGTCCCACAACGGGAGAGACGCAACTTCTACGAGAATATTAGCTAGTCACTCCTTTATATTATTTATCAGCTAAAGTATTACAGTTTGCATCTGCATTTCTTTCTGTATCCTGTACCATATGGTCAATTGCATCCTACCTATAATACAATTACCGGCCTGTAGATTGGCTGGCCAAAGACGAGTGGAGCCTTAGGGTTATCTCGTCGACGGCATATGACATTGTCGTATCGCGGGAGAATGGTTGCGGTAGAGATCAAATGTGGGTAATCGACTGAAATTTTACCCAATGGCCCCCCCCCCCCCCATTTGTGTTGGCATGTGAAGGGTCTTTCCTTACCTGGAAAAAAAAACTGTGTAGTATGTATCGAGGTGCATTTGTCTACGGAAAGATAAAAGCCAATCATCTATGGTTTTGAATGCGTGGCTAGATTAAACGTTCTAATATTTTAGATACCTTTATAGTCTACTGGTTGATAATGCTAATTTCGATCGCTGTCTGGCATTGAGGTGTTAATATATATGGAATAATAGGCAACTTTTGTGATGCCTGTACTAATCGCTATTGAAAGTAAGTAAATTAAGTAGGATAATGCTAGGGTATGTAATTAATAGAATAAGAATGTGCTTTCTGATTAGTTTGAAATAGTGGCTGTTAAAAAGATGGTGAGTGCTTATAATTGAGTATTATAATTATGTAACTAATACTCTGATTATTTATTTTATTTAAAGGATAAAACACTTTAGTTTATTTCTTGCGGCTTTTCTAGGTAGATATGGATATGCTAATATCTAGGAATTATTTAGCTTCTTAAGTACTTTTATGGGATATATATATATCGCTAAAAATTTTATTAGAATTAGAAGTAGTAATCTTTTCTAAATTACTATTTTTTTCTGGATAATTTAAACTATGGCGTCTCTAACCCCAAACTAAGCCTAATAGAATATTTGACGCATTAAGGCTATCTAAATTATTATTTATATTAGCTAAGCTCTTAACTAATCTAATAATTACTAGTCTATTTATTTTCTTATTTAGAACAGTGGGTCTGTCCGAGCAAACATAGCTATAGAATATAGCGTAACTAAAGGCTATCTTAACTAGTTTAATCTTAACTATAGCCTAACTAATTCGGCCATTTATTATTAGGATATCCTAGTTATTTAGGTTATTTAGATGCTATATATCACTAGAACTATATACATAAAAGATTATTATCGATACTATTTCTCCAGCGAGGATTCCGGTTGCCATTACTAGATATAAGTAGATATAAGATAATTAATTATATAATATATAGATAAACTTATAGATTTTGCTTTAAATAGATTGTATTATATAATCTTGAAGCTTAAGGCTATATTATTTTAGGTACTTTTAACTAGTTATAAGGACCTCTTTTAATATCTTTATTATATAAAGCAATTTCCTCTACAAATTAATTAGATATCTAGGGAATTTTATTAATAGTAGATTATTATTTATCTAATATTATATAGTTTTAGAATTTTATATACCTCTTTAAATATATGTATTCTAGTTATATCTCAAGCTCTTTAAGTAAAATTAGTTTTTATTAACTCTTCTAATTACTATTTAATCTCTTATTACTATATTTAAACGCGAGCTATTAGATAATGAAGTAATTAAATATTATTTATCTTATGATAAGAGTTGACTTCTTAGAGATAAAAAATATAATAACTAAGTAATTAGAATCTTTAATATATAAGTAGTTAAGTTTAGCCGAGGTATTTTATATTATAAGGTAGTTAGTTAATAGAGGGCATTAAAGCTTATAAATATTTAAATTATAAGAATTCTTTAAGTATAATAATTTTTAAATAATAATGATGAGTGGGAATATATAGTTATAAAATTTATTAAGAATAAAATTTATTAATTACTTACTAGATTTTAAATTAAAAGAGTGACTACTATTCTTTAATATTTTAGTATTATTATAAAAAATACTATAGATAGTCTTAGTAAAAATTTATTAATAGATCTCCTCTAGCTAAAAATAAATAATCTATTTATTAGCACTCTATTTAATATTAAAGACTAGTTTAATAGCAGACTTTTTCTAGTTTAAGACTTAAAATGTGTCACTTTTTAGAATTTTAAATTTATTCTTTATTATCTTAATATTATCTCTAGGAATTTTATCTAATAGGATAATAGTATTGTTTATCTCTTAGACTGGATAAGTACAGGATTTTATTCTTAATTGCTTGAATTTGTTAGCTAATAGATCATTAAAGGTAAAGATAAGAATTTCTATAATATATTACTATAAGCTATAACTTCACTCTTAAAGGCTAATATGGAATAGAAAGCTTTAATCTGCTAGATCTTATATAATATTTAAAAATATTTATTATTAGTATAGGCTTTATTCTTAATTTCTTTAAGTGGTTAACTAGATTATAATTTAGCTCTAGATTAGATCTTGAGCTGTTGTGTATACTAGATATACCTCCGCTCCTGAATTTGGTCAAGCCTGAATCAAATCTTCTTCAGGCCCTATAAGCATGGCACAGTTTGCGACTAAGTGACTAAGTATTGGCTAGTGCGCCCCACAGCCTCCCTAAAGACTATTGTGGTGGTTGGCCATCGGTATACTATTTCAGAATATAATGTATATTACACTCTATAAATTCTCTAGCGATGAAACTTCACTACTAAATTCTCTAAAATGTAGTAAATTTTATGAGAGTGATATTCTAGTGTTAGAATCTAATAAGAGAGATAAAGAGATGAAATTAAATATAATATTTTTAATATTAATTTTAATAGAGGATTAGACTCATCTAATATATTTTTAGATATTTTAGTTGGACTTTATTTAATAAGGGCGTTAGGGTAGATATGTATTATAAAAGTGTATCCTTGAATAGTAGGAAGAAATTATATAGCTTATTTCTATTAAAGATGTTAATTATAAAATTCCTATAATAAATAATACTTTATAGTTTGGCGATCTTAGGCTGGGTCGTATCGCAAATAAAGTGTTGACTTTATTGTAGATTAGGAGAGACTATCTATCTATTGCTAGTGATCTGAATGTGGTGATGAGGGGGGTGTATTATCTTAATTAGTAGTATTATATGATAATATAATTAATGATTTTGAAGTTGAGTCTCTAAGAATATTATAGTATTAGAATTAGAACGTACCCTACTTCTAATAGAGAAAATGCTTCAGGATTTACAACTAAGGCAGGTTATTTTTTTTTTTTAGTAGCTTTAAGTGAGCATCTTCCTTATTGGTTTAAGACTTTTTGTGCCTGCGTTTTTCTCCTAAGCCTGACTTTCAAGTATTCAAATGACTGTTCTGTTGATTATCATCTGCTTTTTTGAAGATCTTATCTATTAAAAATGTATGAAGGTCTCGTTCCTGTGTGCTATTCACTTTGCACTGACTGTTCCTTATACTAAGTGTGTTACCCTTAATTGGTGAACAGTTGTCTAAGTTCCCTCTATCCTCTGTCTATGAAAAAGAGTATATAATCTATGATGGAAAGAACTCGTAGGTAAGGACACCTCACTAAACTATTCTTAAGTTTGGAAGTGACAAGTCTCTAAGCTTGAAATCCCTAACCGCTTCTAGTTTTATTGGGTCGGTATTGGCGATAGGCTGATACTTCAGTCATTTTACGGAACGGCCCTGGTTTTCTACATGCTCTGCTCGGTCGACGTAATCATTGTCATCATCATCATCGTCATCGTTTGAGTCGTCGAACTCATTACTTTCGTCGAATGGATCTGTTCGGTCCGGCTGCGTCTTAGTGCGCAAACGAGAAGGGCGTTTGCATGGCTTGGGAGGCTGTGTCGCAGGTATGACTACAGTGATAGGACAGATTTTATGGGGGTAGATTCTGTTTTATTCACTAGATATCGATGCTGATGGGTTTTGAGACTGGATAGACCTTGGTTTGTTGGTCGAATGATCATCCTTATATGAGTGTAGACTATCTTGGTTGTTATCTTGGTCTTATAGTGTAAGGCCAGTTCCCTTATTCACACTTGAATCTATATTTAGAGGGAGGGTATTTAAGGTAGATTCTAATTTCTTATTAGGAATATTCTAGCTCTCTAAGCCGTCGCCTCTAATATTAATAATGAGCTGATACATTAGAGTTTTTACTAATTGAAAATTGGTAGTAGTGTTATTTGTTAGTAGCATTTCTTTATTATTATAATTTATAACTGTAATTATAATAATATCTTTGCTTCCTAAGTTGGAAGCTTTGCGTTTTGGTTAGTATTCTGTATAGGTAGAAAAAAGGCTTATAGTAAAAATATAGATTATTTACTAGTAGAATTATGAGTCTTGTATTGTTGTGAACTATAAATTACTTATGTTGATTCTTTATGTATTGAATATAGCTGTGTTGGGTCCTGAAACTCTGCTAAAGTATCTAAACTAGTATATTAAATATTTAAAGAATGTTCTTATCTTATTAGTATTTTCTTGATATCTGCTAAGGAATTAGGCTGTCTTAATTAGATATACTTACTAGATAATTAATTTTTGGAGTTATCTATAAGATTTTTATTATTATTATAATAATATTGTCTCTCTTCTTTATTCTTTGTAGTTGTGTTTATTATTATAGTATTCTTGTATGTTATTTTATTCTAAGCGGTGAGTTTTGTATTAAAAATATTTGTGGATAAAGATATTTGAGATATCTGCTTTTAATTGACTGGGATGGAAATAAAGTTGGGTATTAACTAATATGACTGGGTAGGGAATGAGTTGGGTTTTGGTGGTAAAGAATAAATTAATAAAAGGTATTTTAATGGTAGTGGTGTAATTTTGGAAGATTTAGAAGATTTGGATGGCTTAGGAGGAAAGGGGGGTTAATATATAATAATTATGTTGAGAATGATTATCATAAGAAAGAGGAGATGCAGCAGTAATAGAATAAGTATTGGAGATCTAGAAATTGAATAGGAAAGAGATTATTAAAAGGTATGGATAATTGTCTTTTTTAATACTGTAATAATTGCTAGCTTAATTTTAGCTGATTCTGGAGTAATACTATAGTTTATATAGGAAATATTAACTCTACTCTTCTAAGAAGCCTATTCCCTAGCTTAAGAATATTGCGAAGTCTACTTTGTATTATATAATCTTGCTATGATTATCACTTAATATAGCCATCTTAGTTATTATAGCTGATGTATCTTTCAACCCTTCTATCTAACTTTTTTAATGTATGATCTTTCCTGATTAGTAGCTATTTTAAGTATAAATCTGTACTTCATTATAGTGAGATAATTACTATAGTATAGTTATATTAGGTAATTGCTCTGACTATTGACCTAACTGGAAGAATTGTAGTAATAATTTATAGTAAGTATAGCTGATATAATATATATCCACCTAAAGTCTGTCTTGGTGTGTGTAGTAAGTTTTTTATTAGCTATTATCCTCTTCAATAAGTAAGTAGTGAGATATTAAAAGATATTTTTAACTAACCTGGCTAGATATATCTTACTATTATAGTTGTGAGCTCCTCTAAGCTAAATACTATAAGTAAAGTATTTTAAGGATTAGTGATTTAATTTTGATTAATATTTATATCTATCTAACTGCTATTCTACTTATGACCGCTGGTTAGTATTGTTTATTTATTGCACTCCGCCCACTATTAGAATGAGGTCTCGGTGGCTGACTAATATTGTGATGTCTTGGGTTATAATATGTCTTAGCTATACTTATCGCCTCAGTGTACGTTCCCCTGGATTCACAGGAATCCAACTAGTCTAGCGAATCGATGAGCCATCTTAGCTGGTAATCTGTATCTTATATATTCCAGTCTGGTAGTGCATGTGGGGATAGAGAGTGGAGTCTAGTTTTTTAGCTGAGTCTAGTGCATTGACTGGTCCCCTCGCTATCGTCTGAGCGAGGAAAATGTGAAAGGAGACGGACGGTGGCTGTGGAGCGACGCACTCGCAGTTTATATACTTCGACCCGAACGTGACGAGGACGCGATCCCCAATCGGGACTGGTCGACGGCGGCTAGACCGCATCCGGCACCTCGATTTCCGAAACCGGTTTAGCGTCCTCCGGAATAACCAGGACGCAGGATCGGGCGTCGCCGGCGCAAATGGAAAGACTCCTAAGTTTTTTATACTTTATTTATAATTATTAAT